>JABFQM010000288.1:0-41431 GCA_022816865.1 Zelostemma sp. ZL-2020 | reverse complement strand
GGCCACGACTTTATTCCGCGAACTCAGCGCATGCCACGTGAACAAGTGGGTCCTCAGAACACACCGCAGTTCGCAGCCATGCTAATAAAGAAACTGGAGGTTCTGAGGAACCAGCAGGAGCTCGCCGCGAAGCTGGAGAGAACGTTGTCGGGGAGCGATGCTTGCGACGCCGCGAGCTCGGTAGAGGGAGCTGCAGCTGCAACACCGAAGGTTTTCACGGAAGAAGACGACAATGATCAGGCAATCCTGGATCAGCACGTATCCAGGGTATGGTCGGATCAGACGCCGTCGCGCTCGCCCGGCATTTCGTCGCCGCGACCTCATTCGCCCGACAAACGCCGGAGTCAACTGGCGCACTATTACATGGCTCGCAGCCACAAGCAGAAAAAGGAGAAGGACGTTTTCTCGACGATCTCCGTCGACAGCGGCAACATACACGACTTCCCGGAGGGCGACATCGCCATGGCCGGATCCATGAGCTCGCTCAGCTCGTACATCCCGAAATCGAGATCCGTGCCGTCTGATTATGCGGATTCTTTGCATAAGCAGGATATGTACTTGCAAAGTTCGTTCAAATTTCGTTGTAAAAATAATGTGTTATTCGTGTTTGACTTGTGTTTTTAATGGGGCTTGAAATTCTGTTTGAATCAGGTTACGACCAGCGGTTCCGAAGGTCAGACATGACGAGAAGATCAGCAACGAAGAAATCCATGACGGAATTGACGGACAGTGGGGTTAGCGTTGTCAGCGACGTGCCGCCGCTGAGCAAGGACAGTCGCATGTTGATGAGACTGAAAGAGGCAGCTGAGACGACCAAGTCAAAGTTGGATTCGAGGCACAGCAGATACGGACGAAAATATGGCTCAAGGAGTGGCTCGTTGGAAAGACCGAACAGAGAAACTCTCGGTGTTCCGGGACAGCCGATCGTCGGTGTACCTGGAATGCCGCTGCTCCCACCACCTCACGTTGTAAGTTCAGCCGAGTGAATTTGTCGATAGTCGTTCTGTTTTGAGATGGCCGGTGATTGATTGTTTCATATCGTTTTATCATTTTATAGCCCACGCAGTTGGAAGAAGCCAAAAGGAGATTGGAAGAAGCTGATAGAGCGGCGGGGCGTGGCGGCAGCAGACGATACATTTCTGGCAATGTACAGTCGAACCAATCTACCTTGCGGAAACCAAAATCCGAAGACTTCACCGTGGTTGTGTTCAATTTCTGTGATGAGCAGTTTCCGTACAGAACAAAGATTCCCGGTCACAATGTTACGCTGAAGCAATTCAAAGAGTATCTTCCCAAAAAGGGCAGCTATCGGTAAATATGCATAACTTTTGTATGCCATTGATGAGATGAGAATTGAATTTGAAATTATGATGTTATGTTTCATTTTACAGTTATTTCTTCAAAACGGAATGCGAAGATTTGGACGTAAAAGTCATCCAGGAAGAAATAACGGACGATGCGGACATTTTGCCATTGTGGGAGGGCAAAGTGATGGCGCAAGTGAAATCTATGGAATAAATCATGTTTCCGCAGACGAAAAAGAGAACAATTTTTTAGCTCATCTAACAAATTAATATATATTTTTCCCTACAAATTTGACCATTGACAACGAATATGCATTATTGAAGCGATGAGAAATACGAATTTTTACACTAAGAAAAATTTTTACCATGTAGGAGAAATAGAGAAAATACAAGAGAAAAAAAGCGAAACAGTGTATGTAAGGGAAAGACTGTAAATAATGGTACTAGCAATTTGTTTCAACCATCTTCGCTCGGAAAAGCGGAGAGATTGCGGAAATGAATATGTGACTGATGAATCGCGTTGTGCGCGATTTTACGTTGATTTCTTCCTTTTGAAGACTTCCCAATAGTTCTTTTTTCAGCTGACTGTACAAATCGCCTACTTAGCTAATCGCCTTAATAAGGTCTGCATATAGACTAGATTTTACTTGGAATAATTATGACGTTAGGAAACAAACTAGCCGATAAGATTATAAATATTAAGATGTAAATTATCTACGCTCGTTTATACTGGAAACATTTTGCATGAAATTTTACGGGATTTTGTAACTTTTTATATAGTCGGTTACTTTGTCAATTTGTTGAGCTTTTTTTCATGTAATGTTTTCTGTAAAAATCGATTTTATTGTAGAAATTTTTGTCAAATGTTTCTCGTATACGATATGGGAAGAAAGATGAGAAAAATACCGAGATTAATGATTCGTCGTACCGCCCGCCATCGAATATTTTAATCTCGTTTCAAAATAATTGTATTCAATTTTCGTTGAAATGTTCAAAACATGAAAACTTTTTTAAAGCGATAGAAAATTGCAATGTGAATATAAATGTTTACTTGGAAGATTTTAATTAAAGTTTTGTTCAAATTAATGATTCAAATGTTGATACAGCGTTTTGAAAAAAGCATTGCTTTCCACGGTGTAACTGTTTGTCGGGCATACGACTTGTTTCATACGACCACTTTTGCTCAGTTTTCCGACGGGAAAACAATAACTGTATATTCTTCGTTTACTTACACCGTACGCGACAACCGTAAAATCGAAAATAAAGCATCGCGTAAAATGTTTTAATCAGGTGCGGAAAATTGTGCCTTTTTAGTACAGTAAGGTTCGACTAAGCCTAAGTCAACTAGAGAAAACATACTTACGCAATTGTAATATACCACACGGATTATTCACAGATAATTCGATGTAAAGAAACGACGTGTTTGTTTTTCTAAATTGTGTTTAAAAACAAAATCAAAGTTAGGAAAATTTTTAAACAAACATTTTGTAACATTTTATGCATTCATTTTTATAAGAATGTACTTTTTGGTTTACAAGAGAAATCAAAGAACTGGAGAAGTATTTGAACCACTTTTTTAACAATATTTACCCTGGTGAAGAAACCCGCGTAAATATAGAACGATGGTGCGCTGTGACCGTCGACTTTTTTTGTCCAGCGTGGTTGAACATCGTCAATATCACAAAAAGTGTTCCTGTATTTTATTAACATTTTCTATTGTCATCTTCATCTTCATTTATCATCATGGTTATTTTAATTATTATCATTGACATCTCCATTATGATTACAGTTATCGCATCGATGTCATCTTTGTTATTTTTTACTATTACTACGATTTATCATTTTATTGCTATTGTATAATGATTCTTATTCTTATTAATGTATGACAAAAGTATTGAAAATAATAATAATACAATTCTCTAACTATCCAAAGTTCTTTACTTTCCTCCACATATTTCTTACTTCAAATTATCCACTTTCGAAATAATTGCTACGATTTATCATTTTCCTGCGGTTTTATTACAAATCAATTTATTACAATTTTTGCCATTGTCTTTGTCTCAATATTCGTTCAATTAATATTTACAAACAGGATACAAAATCTCCACTGAGCTCAACGTTACAAAAATTTATATCAAGAGTCGTTCGATTTCTTTTTGGATTCCTTGAATCTGGGGTTTCAGCTGCGATCCTTCGTTGACCGTCACGGAACATGCGACGATAGGTCTTGAGACTCCGCAGGCTCGACCGAGTGCTTGCTTGCTCCGGACAAAGACGTAGGGCACATTTTTGTCCTCGCATAACAGCGGCAAATGGAGAAGAATTTCTAGGGGCTGAGCATCGGCAGACATCACGATAAATTCGGAAAGTCCACGATTCAAGGTCTTCGTGGCCTCGTTTGCTCCTTTGCGAAGTTGCTTGTAATTCAGAGCCTGCTGCACCACGTGCAGAATTTTTCCCGTCAGGGTAACGTCCGCCAGGGGGTAAGCTTTCGGATTCACTTCCTCGGTCTGCGGAAAAAAAATCGTAAGTAAACGTTTTGGTCTCGAATTAAAATATTGATTATTGCGATGAATTATGACAGAAAATGTGAAAGGCTTTTTTGAAAGTGGAGAATGTTTTGTTGAAGTGAAGTTTTTTATTGCTCGAGGGTTGTTTTCTTCGAAAAAACCACGTGTGGGCAACATAACCTTAAAAATCGAAGTGCATTGTCAAATTTTGTTGTTATTACTGTATATTTTGTTATTGCTGTTGGTTTGATGCAGATCATGCGTTGTTTTTGACACTTACCATTTTTTGTTCTTGCGTTACTTCCTTTTTAGAGATATCCTCTTGAAATTCGTCTTTCTACGATCGCTTTACTGAATTATTATAATTCGAATTTCGAAAACGATCCGATCATGGTTGGCGCTGCCGTCGCGCATTTTAAATTGCGCGCGTTTCCGAGCAAATTGCGATTTATAATTGAAAAATACTCAAAAACGTTGATATTTCAAACATTTTCGATAGATATTGAAATTCATTACTGAAGCTCAGAAACAATTTTCAAGAAATGAAAAGTTTTATTGCAATTACAAAATTTATTAAGAAACTGTACAGGTCTTTTTCTCAAACTTCAATATTTTTGACGACGTACATCGCCTCGTTATCGCACCCAAAAATTACAGTCGATCGATCCACGTCCAAACTGTTTATCGGCTTGTGCATCGGCTCCCAAAGCGAAGTTACCGCAACTTTTTCCTTTGTACCGATCAAGTTTAGCCAGTGCGAATCCGCATTTGAATCTGCTGCAATAAAATAAACAGCACAAAAGTTTTAATTGCCCCAGCACAGTTCTAACAACACACGATTTGTTGGAAAATAAACAAACCCAGTTTGAGTTTTGTCGGTTGCGAATTGTTCCAGTGCCACAATTCGCCGCTGGCTGAACAAGTAAACAAATTTTCCGGCCTGTCTTTGTGGAACACGATCTCACTGACGGCTTTGGCATGGGCACTCAATTGGGAAACTGGGTAAGTTTGACGACGCAGGTCCCACACCGTCAAACAGCCATCTCCTCCGCCGACAACGAGCGTGTGTCTCTGAGTTGGATGATGAGCGACTGCGGTTGCCTCGGTCTACAAAATTCAAAATCGTGTAAAGAAGCTGCTTATCAACCGTGCTGGTTTTAAAAGATTGTAAATTGTAATTGCACCTGTGCCCGATTGCTGAGCATAAACGACATCACGGGAGTATCTTGGTCGCTCCTCAGGTCCCAAATTTTCATATTGCCCCTGGAATTTCCTGTTATGACTTCGTTGTGTTTTAAAAAATCAACGCAGTATATGGAACAGCTGTCGGCGTTTTCTAAATTTAAATGGAGAATTATGAAACAAAATTGTCTTTGGAATGAAATAAGAATTCGCCGGGATCGTACCGACAACTCGAGCTGGTGTTTTCTGCTGGGCCATTAATAAATTCAAGTTCCCATCTTCGCCGACAGTCGCAATGTCTTGCTCGAACGTAGAAAATGACGTGCAAGAGGCGGTTTCGGAAGTGCTGAAATTTTGGCGACATTTTTAAAATTCTTTTCATGGTTTTTAATTTTTTAGGTAAATTTACCTGAATTTGTGAAGTCCATTCCAGGATATCAATTCTTTGAACTGCACGTGCGGATTTTCCCGGACCTCGAACACTTTTACATGCCCCAGTGACGAAGACGCCACGAAAATCTCTCTCGTGATAAACTGCAAATTTCAAATTTGGCTGCGTAATTTTTTAATTCTTTCTCAGCGTAAATTACAATTTTACCTCTAGTTCTGTGACGTCACCTGAAAATGGTTGGGAAAAGGTTAAAACTGGGTCAGATCCGTCTTCCTCAGCATCGCACTGGAAAGTCCAATGGGACAAGTGGTTAACCTAAAAAAAATCTCGATAAATAAAAAAATTCTCCAACTTTTTCTTACCTAAACCATTGTTTTTCAACCTGGAAAAAGTCTCGATATAAGAGCAAATTCTCAAGTTTTCTATGAAAATAAATATTCATTGACAATTTCACTGTTGTCAACGTTCTTTAAATACTTTACCGAATCATCCCAGCTCCCGGTAATGCAATTTTTGGCGTCCGTGAAATTTTCGTGTTGCCATCGTATTTTCGAGATTTTTTCCGATACGAAAGTGCCGTACAAACTCTTCTCCATTTTTGCTAGTTTTGTTTGTTTACTTATCGTTACGTTACAAGGAAGGATGAAAAATTAATATCAAAATAACACATCTAACACATGAACCGCCGAAACCATTGATTCAGTCACGTTCCCATGAAAAAAAAACATTTGTCACGTGATACGTGGCACGTGCGCAATGCGCGACTCGCGTTTGTTTTCTTCGTCTGACACGCACTGATAAAGAGAGAAAGAGATGGAGCAGGAGAATGGATTTTGCACTTTATTTACGTTAGATGTCACTACCATGCAATTTTTAATTAAGGGCTTGCTCCATGCGCCATGTCAGTATGTCAAAATCGTAAAAAATGATGTGATGTGGCGAGAGGCTGTAAAGTGAACTGAATAAAATTTAAGACATTTATTACTCCGGCAAAAGATTTTAATCGAGGCTCGCCATTTTTGAGAACGAACACAAAAGCTGTCGAGATGGTAAGTTCAACTGTGATTTCGATCATGTTTCGTACGTGAAGTTGAATGACAATTTCACGATCTGTTAATTTCACTTCGTTTTCAGATGCAATTCATGTTATTGTTCAGTCGCCAAGGAAAATTGCGCTTACAAAAATGGTACGTCGCGCATCCCGATAAACTCAAGAAGAAAATAACGCGCGAGTTGATAACAACGATTCTCGCCCGGAAACCGAAAATGTCCAGTTTCCTCGAGTGGAAAGACGTCAAAGTTGTGTACAAGAGGTGATTTTTGAAACCGTCAAAAATCTTTAAAAAATTATCTCTCGCTAAAGTATTTAAAATAATTTCAGATACGCGAGTTTGTACTTTTGCTGCGCGATTGAACAAAACGACAACGAACTGCTCACTCTGGAAATTATTCACCGTTACGTGGAGCTGCTGGACAAGTATTTTGGCAGTGTACGACACCCATTGCATAAATTCAATACTTTCATCATATTTTAATAATAATGTAGTTATAAAATCATTAATTGTAAATTTTGCGCAACAGGTATGCGAACTGGACATAATCTTCAACTTCGAAAAGGCGTACTTTATTCTCGACGAATTGTTAGTCGGAGGAGAAATACAAGAGACAAGCAAGAAGAACGTTCTGAAGGCGATCGCTGCCCAGGATCTCCTTCAAGAGGTAAGCAACGGCGAATTTCCGCTGGAGTTGTGAGTTCTCACTAAACATTCACGCTCTTCTTCCTTTGCTATAACTAAAGAAATGGATCGCTTTGGTTTTCTCCTCCATGGGAAAAAAGATGCCAAGCGCCGTTTTGCCAAAAAGTCAATTCCAAAATCAAAATCTAATATATTTAACACGGTCTGATCAAATTTCTTAAATATCAAACTGTATATTACATTTTTATGTACAAAATATTTTATTGCATTCCCTTGGGATGCGAGTTGTTGTACGCATAATATTTAAACAGTATTACGATAGTTGTAATTGACAATTCAAAGAGGAATTTACCTCGCATAATTTTCAAAACAAAGCTGCAAATAGTGTTTATACGACACATTTCGTATTTTACATACTAATGGTTGCAAAGCTCAGAATTTGTGACCACCGTGTAAAATCACAAAAAAGAGTACAAAAAACCGACAAGTGCGAAGTCTGATTCACAAGTTGCCAGTAAATCGTATCGTAATGTTGTAATGGTCGTATGCATGAAACGTTTTTGTTCATTAAACCCTCATTTACCCAAAAGCCAGTAAAAGCGAGGCAAACATTTGTACGAGCTAATAATTTAACATTCGTGTTATAATAATGTAATCTTTGTCAAACGTATTAACGGATGTGCACGTGTCGCTGTGATCGTAAATAAAAAAGGTAGGGGCATGAAAATGTGGAATATTCTCCGATTAAATCCAACGTCAATGATGTATCGAATTCGTACGAATAGAAAAACGCTTGCCTTTTATCGGATCCGGGCGCCTTCGCATTTTCCCGCTTCGATTTCTTTAACCGCGTATAAGATGAAAAAAAGTGTGAAAATGCGGACGTTGCTCGTCCCTGTGTGTTCACGGCGCTTTTGTAGTAGACAATCGTCACATTGTTCGTAGTACGCGATACTTAATTTTACCGCAGCAGCATTTCTGAAGTCTGGGTTTCAAAATAGAGAATTTCATTGCATACAAGTATTGAACAAACCGAATTTTCCGGGGAAGAGTAGAGAACTTATCTTGCCTGTAGAGATTGTGATTTATGCAAAGACTTGGGGAAGAATTTTTTCTTGTCATACCGGTAAAGTTGTAGTTTTAGCAGAAGATTCGTTTTTTAGATGATAATTGTTTGTTCGTTTATTTTACGAGAATTTTTACTGTGAATATTATGGGGGTTGAGCATCGATAAATGAATTTTTTAATGGGTTATGTTGAGAAATACTGCTGTCAACTTACGGGGTGTTTAGTAATGTAAATAAAAATGTAATGCGCTAAAACAATAAATCATGTTTGAAAAGTCATTTCATGTTGTTATTTTTGCACGTTTGTCTGAAATGTGACTCGTGACTAAAAACGCACGTTGAACATGGTACTTTGATGTCCAATAATTATTGTCGAAACGTATGCGTACTTTTCTAACGTGCCAATGAAAAAACTCGGTCTTTATGTAGTTGTACTTTTTCCTTGGCACGGCAGTTTTGTAGTCATTACACTCGGAAAAAAGATTGCAATTTTTTCGGTTTTTATTACACTCGAATAAATAAAAATGGGAAAATTGTTCCACAGTTTTGTTCGGGTTTTGAAAACGATTCCAAAGCTTCGTTTCAGTTTTTCAATTATTAATTGTAAATGTTTGAAACAACGAATCAACAAAATATTTGTTCCGAGTGTAAGCGTTCATGAAACCATATTTTTGTACGATTTCGTGTAACCCACTTTTCCAAAAAAATTGCCATACTTTGAAGCTTCAAAGTATAGTAATTTGGAGTAAACTTTACGATAGCGAAAGTACGAAAAACAAAGCTGCCGTTGAAAAAGTCCAACGATGTTGAAAGACAAGTCAGTGTTTGTTTATTTCTTTGTTTGTGGAAGGACGAAGCTGTCGAAGGTGCGCTGCGGGATATAGGGCTTTTATAGAGCATTCTACACTGTCACCTACCAGAGCGAGATCCCGATTGGCCATCTTGAGATTAGGATTCGTCCATTGATCAAATCTATTTTTCTCGCGAAAAATACGAGCTCCGTTCAAGATGTTCAATTAAAATCATTTCTGCGCCGCATTTTTCACGCGATTTTATACTCGAAAGATTAACCTTGTGTTTTAATTAAACATTTTTCACACGGAGCAATTACAGAATACGCAAAGTAACAAATGAGATTGTAAATTTTCCAATCATGACGACACTCTTCCGATTAGGACGAGTACTTTTTTACGCAACAAAAAATGAACATTGTAACATGATTTTACGTTCTTCCCGGAACGAATGAATTTTTGATAAATCATATTTAACATAGTAATATATACACGGCCGACCAAGGTCACTTTATTTTCGATAAAAGATGTGATGAATTGTGAGCGAACATGCAATTAATAAAGAGTAACTGATGGAATTCCGATGGGAAAAGATGCGTTATTTTCGTCCCCGTTACTTTGAAAGAGGAGCACACTTTTTTTTCTGTAAATATGAAAAGGGTTCAGTTCACCATTTGAGGCTGCATCAGGAAGATAACTTTTTTCGACATAGGTACGTGTAAGTTTATTCATATTTCTCGTTTAAGCTGCCCAAAGTTCAAGTCCAAAACGCAGCATCAAAGCAATTGACCCCTGTTCATAAATTACCTCGACGCCGATTCGCGATGATTCGAGAACTGAAATTGCGCATTCTCTGTTTCAGGAGGAAACGCCGCAGGGATTTTTCGAGGACCATGGACTGGGATAAGCTCGCGGGGAACTCAAGCCCAGCAGTCGCTCTCTCGTTCAACGTCTCTTCTTTTCTTCATTTAACTCGACGAAAATGAATAATATTTACAAGGCGGAAATGCACTTGTTCCTTGTCCGTGTACTCGACACTTGTATCCCGCGTGCATTTTTTACGCCTTGTATTGTACGGTTTTAACGAAAGGGTCACTGTTTCCAGACAATAGAAATGTTCCTCTGCGACGTTTTTTGTCGATTATCAAATTGTAAAAGTTATTCAGAGTTGGCCAAGATCATTAAGTGAATATTACGTAAATCATTGTAATCATTTGATTGGTTAAGAGATTCTTTAAGAAACTATTAATTATGGCCAAGCCTGAATTCATTGTTCGACTAATGTAATTAGCGAACAATTGTGAAATGTATCCCGGTGCAACGTTTATTTTTACTTGTCACGGAATTCCTAGACAAATATAAACATGTTATAGCAGTAATTGTTGTTCATAAACCAATGCATTTTATAATGTTACACTCCGGTTATCGAAGCTTCAAAAGCATCGTGAAAAGGAGTGGTGCTTCTTTGAAAGCTCGCGATTGTACTTAAAATACGTACGAGGCTGTTTCACTGTACTTTAAATATTATAACGTTATCAATGCATCGTTATCATAAGTTCGACTTTACGAAACGCAATCAAACATCATTAATTTCGAATACTTTTTAAGCGCACAATTCGTTAATTTCGATTCTAACCGAGAATGTAAAAATGTAAAAACGTTTGTTGCGGCGTATTCAAATTTTAATGAATCAAGTGAGGATTTTGCGATTAAATAGAACGAATTTCTTGCTAGGTTAATCTCGAATTAATTCCTATTGTTAACGTTGCGCTGTAAAATTGTATTTTATTGCATCAAAATGTATTGCTTTGCACTCCGTCCATAATAATAAAGTATACTCCGACAATATTATCATTCGCTTTTTTCATCGCCGCTTTTCAGCTCGGGTTAAATATAAAATACGTGAACAGAGTTTTCGTTTTAAATTATTAACGTGACAACGCATTTTCAGATTTGCATGCCCGAGATAAGCGCGTTTCTCGTTGAAAACGCGAATCGTTGTAAAAAAAAATTTATCGCGCTTGCATTGTTTTTAAATTTGCTCGTGCATTAATTACGATCCCGTAAACACGAGCACTCTTAATTGCATTCTAGAAGCTCCCGATTTTGCTGATTATCAAAGAATCCGATGAAAAGTGCGGAGCGTATGCATAAAATTAAAAAGCGATGTATAATATCATCAAGTGCCACAGTGTTAGCACACCGCCTGGGATAATGTTCGTCTGAGGTTAATTGACGAAAAGAGGACACGTCGATTATATCTGAAAAGGTCAAAGGTACAAAGAGAATTGTATAATGTATATTCCATCGCGCCTCGTGAAAAATGCGTTTTTCATTTCAGCTGACGCGAATGGATTCTTTCTTTCGCAATTATTATTCTCCCTCTTTGTTTCTACGTTCATTTTTTTTCCCCCGCTGAAGCGAAACGCGGGAACCTATCGCGAGGTTGATTCGAAAAGTTGGGGCGGTAAAGAAAATCATTAAAGTTCATTGAAAAAACATTAGTTTGCATGATTTGAACGTACACGAACGGCCGTGTATTTTTATTTAAAATCGAGTAAGCATGCGCGAAAGCACGATGGCGTATATTGTTTTGGTTTCATTAAACGATTACGTTTGCGATTCGTGACATGCGAAAGCTCTCATTTCGACGCTGTTTTCCTCGCGTCATTTTTTCACAGTTTTTCGTCCGATAAACCTCGGGAAGCGCGTCTTTTTAATTAAAATTTCCCCCCAGGCCGAAAGTTTTTCATTTCGATTGGCGCGGCGAAAAAATTCGCGGACAAAAAGGGACGAGATTTAAAGCATAATAAAAGCGGTTCGTTGAAAGCGATTCGGGCATACGAATTTTAATGAAAAGTTACCGTTCGTATTCAACATTTACAATCGGAACAATGAAATATTGAGGTGGTGATAGCGTTTCGCGAAATAGGTCGCGGCAGTTGTAATTCATTATGGGACGACCACTATCATAAATTTACAGTAATCTCGAGCGAACATGACAAGGCCATTATACTTGAAAGTTCCAAGTAGATATGTCCCATTGTGGTAAGACCCGCGAGACGTTCGACAAAAGTGTCTCGCGCGGCGATCGCGACTTGTTTTCTATTCTCTTCGATGCCATGCCTCGAGTCCTGGAGTCGCTTACAAATGGCCTGAAAAGAAGCGCGCGAAAATAATTGTACGAAATGATTGAAGAGCAAAAATTACGCCGCGTAATCATCGAGGAAACGCGAACGAGGCGGAACTCGGGGACTTTGAGAATCGCGCTGCATATTTTAAAGCCTTGCACGCTCATTATTTAATCCCTTGAAGCTTTTGGCGGGAGCGAATGAGGAGGAAAGAGAGACGCGCGTTACCTACGTCACAGGGTAGCGCGCCGGCGCCGTGGGAAGCTCGACGACGTTGCTTTCGTCGTCGTCGTCGCCGCGATCGTTCCCTCAAAGTTGGAACGTCGCTCGGAGATATCACCCATTGGATTTCCGTTCGTTTAGTCCGCGAACGAAACAAGCAGGGATTAAAGAAAGGGGAAAAGGCTAAAACAAAAGTGCTTCGTTCGTATTCCGAGGCTGGAAGTGCGCGAGTTTGAAACGCATGGCCCGAACGTAAAATTATAATCGGGAAAAGTCGCTGAATTGGCCACGCCGACTATATCGGGAAATATCGCGCCCGAGAATTGATGTCGATAATGCAGATTCTCGTCGAGCGTGACCTCGTTCGCCTCGATATTTTCGTGGCGAAATAGAAAAAGGGTGGAAAAAGGTTCGATACGCGTAAGTGACGTCGCAATACGAAATGCAAAATTCGACGATCGATGAACCGCGGAAAACGTACGTTTTTTGCATTTACATTGCGATCGAAAAGGCGAGAAGAAAAGTCACGTTCCCGAAGCTCTCGTTCGCTCTCGTTTGAATCTTCATATTTCACAGTCAGTAGTAGTTACTTTGATTGACGTCCCGAGCAGCCGCTCGCAAGTAGTATTTTCATATACGGGCAGCCCTGATCTAGACCACCAACATAAAAACTCATCGCTCTTTGAAAACAATAGTCATTTCCCTCGAACCTTTTAAAATCGAGAAACAAATCAACTTCAAAGAGCCTGCAACTGCCCTGGAAGCGACTAAATCGAGCTGACAAAAAAAAAGGGGACAAAAAAAACAGAGAAGAAAGTCGGAAAAAGTGAATAAAAAAAGTCCCCGAGAGCATCGGGAGCTTCGGAGTCCGCGCTTTGGCGACGGGTCCGCGTCGCCGCGGTGCGGAGGTTTCGCGCCTCGACGTGGGGTCGTCGTTGCTCTATGTTCTGACGAGCAGTTGCTTTTGTGAGCAGAGCCCAGGCGATTCGGTGCCCGCGCCGAGCCTCGGATGCCCCGAACTTCGCCAATCATGACTGCCGCCGTCGGCTGTGAATAGCCAGCGTGAAAAAGCTCCGAGGAGGCGAAGAGCACGCGTGTGCGGGGGAAGAGCGAGAGGGAAATTCGGCCGGACGGACGAGGAGAACGGAAATGTGCCTCAGGCATAATGTAAGCGCGATCGTCGACGGGCACTCATCGAGCCAGAGGCTGCGACAGCAACGCAATGTTCGCGTACGGTTTCGAGATTACGTAGTGCTCGCTGAAATGTAATATATAACATGTCGATGCGCGGCGCGCCTTGCCTAGCTTCACGGTGAAAATCTGGCGTGAGCGGTGCCGCGGTGGATCGGGGAATATGGCGTCGGTCTCGGCCGAGACTCCAGCGAGCCTTGGGCACAGCTTCAGCAAAAAAGCCGTTCGCAAGCCGGTGTATTGCCACTGCTGCACCGACATGATCTGGAGCCTCTTACAGCCGGGGTACATCTGCGAAGGTACCGACACCCCCTTCGCGCCGTTCTTTCCTTCCACCCCCCCAACCCCCTCTCCTTGCTTGGCTTTTTCATTCTGATTCGTCTCTCGCTCCCTCTCTTTTCCCCGTTGTTGTTGTTGTCGTTGTTGTCTCGTTATTGCACTTTTGGAATTGAAGCACTTGGGTTTCTTTTCGAAAAAGGTTCCGAATTTGAGTATGGTTTTTTGAGAAGTGACCTTGATGATTTGACAGATGTCCGAAATTGTGGATGGATTTATACGTAAAAATGTGTCGTCCATATGGTTGGTGTGGAATCCAAAATTGGGGACGGATTATCCATGAAAAGTTGGATTTTACTAGAGGGAATGACTATGGTTTATGGTTGGGTTTTGATTTTTAATCGTAATGGATCACCGAATTTATTTCTCGGGTATTTTCATGATAGAAAAATTATGTATCGATCGCGTTTAATGAAAAATAGAATTTTATCTCCGAATTCGACAAAAAAATCTTTACATGTGTTGAGAAAACGGAACATGTTCAGGCTTGGTTAGGGTACAAAATGCATGCCTAATTAGGACCTAATCAAGCGTGATTTGGAGCTAATCAGGCATGATCATCTAATTAGGCATCATCAAATATTATCAAGTCTCATTCATTACTTCCCGGGTATTTATTCGTGAATTTTCATCGCACTGTATAATTTATGTCATTTTTATGCCCCATATTCGACCACGATTGAATTCTATGTATTTAAATTTCTAGATCGTGTTACATTTTGATAAGACAGTACGCACTGGCTGTTGAAACGCGAATCAAACTTGACATACATCGACGTCTTTTGAAGAAATTGACGTTTTTTAATTTTGACCTCAATTGAACTTTGTAATAAAGTTTTTGTAATTTCTCTATACGATTTTTGAGCTTCTGGTGACATTTTGATTCGTTGTCACTAATACCTAGTGTCCTAATTAACGTTAATCCCCTCGCATTACTCGTTCTGTTTCGGTTTATTTCGTACTTGATCGATAAAACAATTAGAAATTGTAATTTGTTTGTTGGGCGAGAGCGCGGGGAAACGCTGGGACGATGAATTATCGTTTGGATTTTTTTCTTTTGTGCAAGGGTGAAAGTTATTAATTGATTTATTAGTTGCTGCCAGAACAGGGATATTGCTTTGGGGTTGAAACGCATCTTTTGACAATCAGCCGTTCGGAATAGATACGCTAGTTATGAGAAAAGTTTCATTCGGGAAATGTACTTTCAGAGCAATGGAAACAGTGGACTTAATTTTTACTGCTTTTACAGATCGAGTCGTAAAATATGCAGACATTTCGCTGACGTCGACATTGAATTAAAAGGAAATTACAAAAGGTTTCTCCTTTTTTTACGCGAAACAAGGTCAAAGTGCCGCGCGCGTACTTCGAATTCTGAAATACGCCAAGAGTTACTAATCGAGTTCCCAAAATATTGTAATTTAACTTTGTAAAAACAGTACGAAAAATGGGAACGTCAACTCTCGCAATTAATGGCAAATGTTGGAATCAAAACGCAAACGTCATGCAAGTCATTTTACATTTGTCGGCTTTTATTATTAGCTACGTCATTTTCACGTTAACTCAACTTTTAAAATGTTCCCGGCATGAAACATGTTCCATCAGTGTAAACTTTGTTGACTGAAAGCGCATTTGAAACATGTATTCGAATAAATGTAGCTCCGACGAGTATGAATAAAATTCGCCTTTAGTAATTTCAATGGACACCCATATCGACCGAAATTATAATTAATAGGTGCTTTTACACCCGTGCAAAAACAGTGACTGAACTATTTAGTTATTCCAGCCAAAGTACTTGCCCCAATTCCTGTTCATTTGAAAATATTTGCCACCTGAATTGCCTCGTATCCGTTACAAAGCAGATTACAGATTACGCGTATTTATGAATTTCCATGTACAACGACGTTTTTTCCTTCGATTGGTAGCGAGTACACGTGCTGATTTCAATTCCCGATGACCCCAAAATGACGGATTAAAAATTTTAATCGAAAGTTGTACTTTTCTCCGACAAAATTACAAGTCGCTGTAAAAAATGCCGTTACTTTGTTTATTGCCGTTTGCTCGAAAAAGAGCGTTTCGCCGGAGAAGTGGGCTCGCGTAAAAGCGTTGTAAATGCGGCTCAGCGTCCGTGGCAGCTGGAAAAGTAGTCCTATTATTACCGCGTTCAAAGGGGATGAAAAGGCGACGTTTTGTCACGTTTCGGGCGGGATACCATATCAATCTCGGGCTAAAAAGCTGACTGACCTCCAGCGAGGATGAATGAAAAGTGCTCATTCAACATTGCGTTTGGCCTAAAAGCCCGGAATACACGAGAGAAGACAATAAAAATGGAGGGTGAGAAAGGGGAAGGCGAGCCAAGTTTGGATGAAGATTCGATCGGGCTTACGTGCTCAACGATCGTGCGCTGCGCGCATCAGCGCGCATTATCTATCGGTTCCAAGTTTCCGCGCGATTCAGCCGAGGACGGAGACGGCAGAGGGCGCGTACGTCTCCTCGTTCTTCCGTTGAGCATTGATCGTGGGGGTGAGAGAGATGGTGGGGGTGTCCCGAAGCTCAAGAGGGGAAGAAAGCTCTCGCTGCTCCGCGGCCGAGCGCTTCTGAAGATCAGAAAACTGAGAGAGATGAAGAAACTGTCCCAAAAGCGGGAAAAGACCTCACAGAAACTGTCTCGTCTCCTCACCCGATGAGAATCCTCGGCTGCCGAAGAAATAAACACTCGAAAATAAGCCTTCTGCATCCCCTTTTACGTCGCTGATGCAATTCTAATGTTTTCTTTACGATTCAGGCGCTTTAATTGTCAATGAAACTTTTCTGCTCGCGGACGAGTCGTTTTGAACAATACTTTTATAGAAAACTGTGGGAAATGCCATGAGGGACGTGAATACCTTTGTTTGAAATGCCGATAAAAGTGGGTTTCGCGTACTATTTATACGAGACTTGGATAAAATGATTATAACTTTTTCATGGCTCGTTCGCGATGAGCGTTTTATCCTAACCGACTTTCTGGTATTGTGTTGCTTGCGAATGAAAGCTCGCTCGATGGGAATAATATTAAATATGCACGAACCTTATCTTTGCCTTTTTAAACCAGAGGTAAAACATTTCTTTAACCGCTTTGACAATGTTTGAAAAAAGGCTTAATTTTTTATTTTAATAAAAATTTTCGGTTTTTGCTTATTCCGATGATAGACTTTTGCCAGACTTCCGTATTGGCTCGCGCACTTTATTCGAGAGCATTTTTCTTCTCGATGACATTCAATTGGGTCCGAGTTATCAATAGCCCTGCCGAGTATTAATAGAAAGAATATTAATAGCACTGTTTACACGAGTGAGACAGTAGAAAAAGATCTCACTTCGGGAACACTGAACCTTCGTAATAATGCTCGATTGGAACACCGCTCACGGTCATCAATTTAATTGAACAGTTGGACAGTGAATTTCGTAGACCATTAAATGATTGAATGTAATTTTCCATAAATTCATCTTTATAAATGAAAGTGAGTTTTGTCACGCACGTTTTCGTCCCCGAAATGCTGAAAACTACAAAAGCCGATGAAAATTTGTTAATAATTACACGTTCCACGTAACTGCTACAAAAAATTACGAACAAATACGAAGCTTTCCTCGTTTTCATATTTTTCGAAATTGTTCGTCACGTTTTGTTGCGTACCGTAGTTTTTGTGATTTTTTAAAACGATTTTTACTTTTTGTATCGATTCGTAGCAACTTGCAGTGTTTGGTATAACGTTTTGTGGCACATTGTATGAGAATCCGTAACTCATAGTAGACTTTCGCAGTTTCCCATTTAAGTCAGGGCAACGTTGTCGTAAAGTTTCACAATCTTTACGATAGTCTACACATCTACACGTCACGCGAATATTATTCCAAATAAAAGGTTCCTTTTACATTCATTAGAAGGTCAAGAGTCACGAATGGAAGAACCAATTTCAGAGGCAATCAAACCTTAAGTCTTCTACTCTAAAAAGCACTATTTTTATTGCTCGGGGTATAAGATACGGCGTTGGTTACTCCGTACTAAAAATTGTGGAAAATGTCATAGTTGAAGTTAATAAACGCAAAGGGCAAATTCCTGTATCGGGAAAAGTTAAAATCTCATTGACCCGATGATAAAGCCACTTTTGAGGTGTCGCTTCTTTGTTTCAATAAACCCTGAAAGGTGGATTTTAATGGCAAATTTTGCCATTTTTTGTCGCAGTTTGCAACTTCGCGGTGCACGACCGCTGTATAAAGGCCGTCGTCTCTCCCTGTTCCAGCTACGCGGCAAGCCTGATCAAGGTAAGCTTTTTTCGTCCTTGCCATTTATCTCTTTCACTTTTTTAAAGCAAAATTCGATGGCGAAATTATCGGCTTTCCGATCTTGAATCAAGATTTTCACGAAGTGCAAATTGGCACGCTATATTCAGTGGTAAAGGGCAAACTTTTTTTTTTCGAAGTGTCTGTGTTATTGTTTATGTTAAACATTTGATTCGGCTTAACTTTATCGTTGAATTTGTGGTATTCGTAAGGAAGATCGTATAAATTGATTGGTATAGAACGATCGAATAAAATCTTGCTGAATAAATTTTACAAATTATATTTTACAATGAGTTCTTTAATGAACGCTTCGAAAAACAACTGTTGACGAAAATATATGAACAAATGTATTTTTAACGAGAGTATAAATATTTCAATGGTCTTTTAAACGCAAAATTTTCATTTTTCAACCGGCTTTTTCCACCCCTTTCGTTCGCTGAAAAATTTGCAACAATTTCACTTCGTAAGTGTCAAAAAAGAGACGCGACTCAGTTTATCAAATATAATAATACCTGGTATAAACTAATTCTCAAAAAAGTGGCGAAAAAACCGTCCAAATTGAAAAAACTCGACAATGATTTTCGTGACAAACGAGATTCGTTGTGATTTGTTTCCATTTACCACTGATTATTGAGCTCGCAAGTTCTTAAGTGATAAAGCTCGTGCCGAGTCAGACGCGCTCTTTGCAAATCGCGCGCGTTTTCTAAATAAATCATTGTCATTCCAGAACCCGGTTGCGCACTGTTGGTCCGAACAAATACATCACAAGAAGAAATTTTGCAACGTATGCCGAAAGCGTCTCGATGACAGTCTCTCCGTACATTGCGAAAGTACGTACGACATATTTCGCGATACACAAAATTACGTGTTCTTGTGTTTAAAACGATCCCCGTTAATATTTTTATCTCAAATATCGAACACATTCCTCTATCAATTTAACCAGTCATGCGTGTAAAGATTAGTCGACACGCGAAATCTTCTAAAATAGAATTCTACCGTATAGTTCAACTTGATTGCTTTCAAAGTCAATTTTTTCGCTCTAAATCTGTGGAATTTCACTCTAAAAGATTTAAGGTTGTGAAGATATTAAAGCTGATGACCCAATTTATCTAAAAGTACCGTCAAAGTTGGAATGCAACCCAAAATTGTGCGAGCCGAGTCAGAGCACTGAATGTTCTGTTTCGAAAATGCAGTATGCGACTACTTCGTCCACGTCGACTGTCAGGATTTTTCCGTGGAAGATTGTAAAGAGAATGCTACGTACGTGCCTGGGAAGGATTTGTCGTCGGTGAAGCACACGCATCATTGGCGCGAGGGTAATCTTCCCAATAACTCCAAATGCGCTGTCTGCAAGAGAAATTGCTTTACCACAGAGTGCCTCGCTGGATTTCGTTGCGAGTGGTGCGGCATGACGGTAAGCATTTTTACGCGCTTTCGCAATGCACAAAGACAAAGTTATATGACCCTTTTCATCTCGAGACGTTCTCTCGAAGCTCTTCGGAGCTTCGGGACCGGAAATGTTTTTTTTTCTTTTTAGAACAAGGAATTCGAATGAAAACATCACTGCTATTGATCCAAACATTTAACTTGACACATGCACGCAATAGCAATTATCGTACAATGATCGTGTGCTTCGGTATAAAAGCACGACCGCACGTGCTATGTACAACGGAGCCGCGGTTGCTCCAAATGCTTCCGTTACGACGAGCGCGTGAGAGAGTTTATTTCATCGTGCGGTTACGTCAGTTCATTTATTCGTTTAATTATTGAATCGTTTGTTGAAAGTGCGAGTCAAGATTTTGTACGTTGAAGAATTAAGAACGATGTAACTAGATTTAAAACAATTGGACTATGACGGATTTTGGGACTTTCTATTCAATTTTTACCGGGTTTTCAGCAAACAATATGGACATTTGTGACAGTCGGGTTGGTTGATCGTTTTTTTAATAAATCAAATACTCGAAGTATTTCACGTTTTCTATCATTGATTCCTTTCTATTCCAGTAACAAACATTCCGATGACAGAAACTTTGATTATAAAAATTGGTTGCCGGAATTTCAAAGTCCGGTGTTTCATGAAAATCTAGATGAATTGAAATTGCATTTTTGGTTCTGTGGTAGTAAAATTGTGAGGTATTGAACGGCGACAAAATTAAAAACGAAATTACGGAGTACTTTCTGTTGTTTTGCAATTTTCTTGTATAATTACGTTTTTGAAAAGCATAACAACGGTCGAAAATGCGAAAATTTTCAGGCACATTCGAACTGCTACAAGAACATCCCACCAGAATGCACATTTGGAATATTGGAGCCAATTTACCTGCCACCGCACGCGGTCAGCATTCCACGGACCGAAGTTCCTATGGAAGCTATTATCGGGATGGAAATTCGTCGAAGAGAAGTTCTAGCGCGTAAGTATCCACAGCTCTTTGAATCACGTTGAGAAAAATTAGGGCACCGTGAAAATTGACGTGGATTTACAAGAATAGGCTTCAAAGTTTGAATAGGCTAATATTCCTCAGCGAAGAAAATACATTTATGAAGTACATACAGAGATTAAAGGGCACTAAAATGTAGCCTGTTTCGAAAATAAAAGCTTGCAATGCTCCGAGAATCGTTAGTAACTTGTAAACGTTGTTTTCCATAGCTTATGCAACTTTCGAACCCTTTAAACCGCAATGGAATTGAGAATTTCAATTATTCATTTTAAGTAAACACAAGAGAACGTTACTGCAAATTCAAGCTGTCAGTTAACTCAATAAGATCGACGTTACAACCGTCATCGGGTGTACTCGGAATAATTGATGCAATTGATTTACCGTTTATATGGTATTTACATACCGTGCATTTAGCGTGGGACTACATATGTACATAACTTTAGCGGCTTCTCCAATTAGCGTAGATTCGGATTCCTCGAGTTCTTTCACTTTATACGATTTCGTTAAACATTTATTCAAAAATACGGAAAATGTTTGGCTACTTGTAATAACTCATAATTATTTGTTAGATATTAGTGAAAATTCAATCTTTCTATTTATTTTCTGTCTCTTTCTTCATACCCGAGAAGATTCCGGGGATTACATTATGACACATTTTCACTGATTAAAATGGTTTTTGATATTTAATTTCATAATGAAAAGAACATCTGCTCATATTTATCTGATACAATATTTCTTAATGAAAAGAACAAAACTTTGAAAACGAAGGATTTGAAAATGTCGATGTAAATATTTCAACGACTCTTGCTATGTTTCTCTGCAAACTGTAGTTTTTATCAACTAAAAAACAAAGGGTTTATTTGACCTAGGGCACTCTACCAACTAATGAATTGTCTTTAATCACGACAGTCATTCACATTGCGATAATAACCTTGAAAAGAGGGATTTCACGAGTTATGATTTGCACGATTATAAGCTAGTACAGGACTCTTCATTACTCTTCATATTCTTTCCCTGCAGCATGCGGAATCTTTTGATGAATCATGTTTTCATTATATATTACCACCCCTGGTGTTTCAGTTTTTTATCATCCGATACAGTCAGTCATAAAAAAAAATTAAACACACAAGTGAAACTATAAAGAAAGAGTGCAGTAAATGATGCAAGAAGCAAAATCTGCAGAAGCTTTCACGAGAACGTCGAATAATAAAGTCGACGTAGAATTACAAAGCAAGTGCATGACGCGTCTTTTCGTTCTTCATTAAAATGGATAAAAGGTACAGAAATATTCTTATGGTGTTTGGAACGTCGAGAAATCACGCAGTTACACGCGATGAAGAAAAAACACGGAAGTCGAAAAACATAAATTGACTGAAAAAACGGAAACCTCCGCGACTTTCAATCGCTGATTTCTATGAAATATTACAACGTTCGTGACATTTCCAGATCACGCTTTCCTTAAAATCAGACGCGATTTACGTAATCGACACTGGCAATAAATAGATTTGAACAAAAGCTCTTCGGACTAGCGCGTGATTCAAAGCGTTCCACTTGTGCTTGTCGCAATGTTCAGTACCAGTTCGCAAGACAATTGTAAATGCTTTAGAGACAGTCGCGGGTGTTATATTACGAATCAATATTGCGTGATAATGCGCATTGTTTACGAGCGACAATGCGCTTTATCTAAATGAAATGCCAATCCACAAAGTCCGTCGTGCATTTTTTCCATTCGTTTGTCTTTCATTCAGTCACTTGTGTCGCGTGAAATTCTAGATCGGCAGTGCATGAACGTTAAACGACGAGAGCTGTAAAACAAAACCCACTCGTTGATGGGCATGCTCAGGCGTAGAAAAGCGTCGAGAAATGATTTGAAAATCAGGTTGACCATTTGCTTCTATTTGAAGATAACATCGGAGAGCAATTCGATTTCGCTGAGAGTGAACATATTGGGGCTGCAGGCCGCCTAGCTGAAGCTTTGAGGCGCCTTTCACTAGTTTTGCCACGTAGCTGCCATGGAAATTGTCATGCTTCCCCTCCTTATGTTCGAGGTACCTAGATTATTACCATCGTCATGCAACCCTGTGTGTGCGTACGTGCGTACCGAGCATTGCTGCAACACCTTAAGTGTAAAAACCCGAATTTCAGGACTCGATCCGTGCTGCACGCCAAATCTTTTCCAGTGAGATTTCCACTCATTCGGAGTGGAATTACACTCGAGGAATGCTTCGCTCCAGATTTAGAGTGAAGCATTCCACTCTTTCACCAAGAGGGAAAAAATTCACCTCAAAAGAGTGGGAATCCACTCCTTAAAGATTTTGCGTGTGCATTTCACGTCTACCATCACTTCTACAGTCGAAACTCATTCAAATACAGTGAAGTTTCGCTCGTTGCACATGCCTTTTTTATGCTGGAAAAAATGGGCGAATTTACAGTGTCTGGCTTTGTATTTCATGTAGCCAATTTTCGGTACCGTGGTTTTGAAATTTTTCAGGTTCATGTAATTTTATATGACATTCTGTAACTTTGATACTACGATGTGGGGAACGTAATTTTTGGATTTGCATGGGCGAATTACACTTTTTTTTTAGTGTACTGTCGCATCAGTGAAACGATTGTAAGTGGTGGAAGTTTTGGGAGTCGTTATTGGCTCTCCCGTTCGGTATAAAAACGCGGTCTAATTTAGAAACGGGCGAGACTTCACTGTAAAATCGGAAGGAAATGTAAATTTGAAAATTTGGAGAACGAGTTTTTGCTGTACTGTCGCCGGAAGCGAGAATGTCCGTAAATTTGAAAGCTTGCCGTTTTTGATTAAATCAGAAATGTGTTTGTTTGTTCAGTTCTTATTAATTTTACATTCTCTACACGATAATTATAGTAATGAAACGATGAAATGTTTGTTTAACGTAAACAATTTTGGTTCTGATTTTATGATTTATGAAAATGTGAAATTGATTAAAATGTAAAATTTGCGAAAATTATTCGAGTATAAAAAACGCTGTAAATGTAAACAAATCTAATTTGCATGAATCTTATTGCTTTTTTGCTAATGAAAACTGTAATTATGACAATTAAATTATCGCATAGAAAATTCAATTACATTTCTTCTTATTAATGTTCATAATGGTACATGAAATTCATGAAATACAAAAATTTTTGTAACATTACATCGGAATAATCGAAAATTCCAGTATCGAATTTTTTAAAAAACGGATCTTTTTTCGCTTCCGACGTCAGTGTATACCCAGAAAATATTTTATTCAACAAAATCGGAATTTCGTTGAACCAGCTAACTTTTTTCTGAGTATATTTTGAAGTGAGGGACATGGATGTTCATTTATTTGTCATAACGCGATAAAGAATATTAAAATTCGATGTATCCGTAACGTTAATGGCTTTAAATTTCGATGTTGCAAACGATAAAGAAAAATCCATTGCTGTTTTTACGATTTTTGTACAAATGGAAAAAAACAAGACTCAGCTTCATGCTCCATTTTCCTACAGAAATATTTGTAATTAAAAATCTCCTCGAATTCCATTATCTGTAAATATATAAAGTACAACTTTTGCAATTTCATGTTTCACAAACATCAAGCCCTAATTAATAAAATAACATTGCTGAAAATGGAAATATCGATCGGATCTTGCGCAGAGATTTACGAAATTTTCATCAAAATATTTCATTGAATCGGGAACATTACATTTCGCGCGAGCGATTAAAGTAAACCCTTTAATCATGGATTTCGAGTATTCGTTGCAAGTAGATTTTTTCCCGCCAGAATAACCGAATAACGCGATACCACTTAAAAGTTAACATTCGCAAGTACATTTTTCTACGAAGTTCAAAGTTTCAAGGAAGCAGCAACGAATTTTGTTCGGGTAGTTCAATTACGTCCGAAAGTAGAGTATCAAAAATCATTATTAATGCATCCCTAACTCAGCTTTTACCGGAGTATACGAAATAAGATGGGGTAAAAGAATATTTCTTACCTTTGAAAAAATATGAATACATTAAATCCTCGGCACATTCGCTGCAATTACGCAACTTTCAATAGAAGCCATTCAAGTAATTTATAATTTCTCGATTTCAATAAAAGCTTCGCCGACCATTCGCGAGTTGCAGCGAATGAATTGAATTTAAACTTCTCTGAAACATTTTTTCACATAAATTAAACACTGTTTGACGTGGTATATTTTTGAGTGAGCCGACATTGATTTTCTATGTGGTTTACACCCCTCGATATATTCGTTTTGGCTTTTATCTGCGTCGTGGAAGGTTGAAGCGTCGATTCATCGACCAAGCCAGAAACGTCCCGATTCATTTCCATGAAATTTCGCTAAATCAACATCGCTAGTCGATTAACCGACCCAAGTTCATTTACGTCGCTTTCGTTTTTAGTATGTACATAATTCGCTTCGATGCATGCCCTTTGGATTCTGCATGAAGTCCCCTCTGATGCTTCTTGTCCTCTGTAGTGACCATCGTCGCCTGTTGATGGCAAGATCGATGCATGACCCACATATTTCTCGGCGAGCGTAAAACCAAAAATTCATTTCCATTTTCAATTGACCGATCGACGAAATTTCAGAGAAGAGTGTCGTGTAAAAATGCGCTTGAAAGGCTTAGGGAACAAATTTTCGTTGTCTAATCATGGAAACCTTATCTTCCTAAACGAACCAAGGATAACGCTGCCGTTTGTGTGAAACGTCCGCTGTACGGAAAGCGTCGAAAAGTACAATATCGAAACTGCTTTTCATTACAGCGAGAAGTATATCGGAAGAGTTCAGTAGCGGAGATGCGCGGTATCGGGACAACGATGACGCGATACAACCGAGCTGCAGCAGAGATTCGAAATCTCCCAAAGACAAGGAGAAAGAAAGGGACGAGGGTAAGAACAAGGCGGGCAGCAAATTTTCTCGAGGACGCGCGGTCCTACAAACACGCTGTTTTTTTTTCCCGCAGAAACAATAAAGGTTTACGACGGCAACATTTCCGCGAGGAGAAAACTGTTCCGAACGATCACCGTGTCTCGATTGGCGAACACCGAGTATATTCTCACCACGGCTCTTCGAGCATTTCACATCACGCGAAACCCAAGTAAATTAATTCACGGTTGAATTAGATGGCTGTAGCGGGACGGAGATGGAGTACACGTTTCCCCTGTTTATAGATAATTATTTCTTGACCGACATGTACGCGTCCGAGGAAGCTCCTTTGCAAGACCCAACACCACTTATGAGTTTACATCGGAGAGAAGGCAAACGTCCGGCTGTCTTCCTTCGATTAAAGTGAGTTGAAAAATTCCGTACCCTTAGAAAAATGTGCTTGGGTTACCTTAAATGCACAGAAGTTACATGGAATCAGAAACTTGTTTAGGAATCAACGGTTTCGGTAGCAAAATAACTAATTCATTGTTTCAACAAACAAAATGTGCATGTATTAAATTCTCAGTCTATGAAAAGTTATAATTTGCTCGAAATATTACAATTTGGTTGTTATTTTATTTCAACAGCTTATTCGGTTACGGCAATTAAAAAGTTCTGTTAAATCGGCGAAATTTGCACTTCTGTTGTAGGGTTTATTTTTTTGTCTTGAGAATGAACTAAATCTTTTTTTATAAAGCGATTTGAAGTTTTTCTCAGTGATAGAGAAAGAATTGTATAGTAGAACGCATTTCACAGCGGAACAAATCAATTCCCTGCGGAAATATGCACGCTAAATTTTTTAGAGTGGATTTCCACTCTGACTAAAAGAGGAAATGTTTCATTCTAAATCCGGGATGCGATTCTATGCGCGCGCAACCGATTTCACTCTAAATAGAGTCATTCAATACCTATTATTTTTAGAGTTGAATGACCATAATTTCACTCCAAAAGATTCTACGCATGAATCTTTGAATCGTTGAATACTTTTTTCAATATTCAACATATTCGTACGTTAATTTAACCAATCATTTTTGTACTTTCATTCGATTTTTGAGTGGATCATATTTAACGCGAAAACTGCAACTAATTTTGCAGTTTTTCATATACCACCCCAGTCAGGTATAATTTACAATTGTTCATTTAAAAAAAGATTAATGTGTAGCCAAATGATATGCTTTGAAACTCAACGTGATAAATGAAAACTGAGATAAAAACGTATGTCAAAAAAATTGTTTTACTGTTCAAACTTCTCCCGTATGGATAATAAAAATCTAAAAGAAAGGTTTAAAAAACGTGTTTTCTTTTTAGGGATAGGGATAGTGGAGAAGTGAGAGTTTACCCAGGAAAATTGCAGGTGTTGGATACCTTTAGCGTTATTCCAGTGACCTGGGCGACAACCGTTGATGATCTCATTAAGGAAACTCTTCAACGCTTTGGGTTACGCGACGTCGCCAGCGACGATTATCAATGCAGCGAAGTTGTTTTAGATCGTGGTGGTACGATGACTTTTTATAGCTGAAATAAACAATAATAAAAAATCATGTACAATGAAACGCATGCAAAACCGATTAGGAAATCAGAACGAAACTGTAGAGTTGATGAAGATACAGCGTGGAAAATCTGTTTCGCACGACAATGAAAAATCTCATTACTCCGTGCATTTCCAAACTGTCGTTTAATTGACGAAATCATCGCGTGATTCAGTTTCAGAGCGCGTTTTATCCAGAGAAGAGAAGCCCTGGGAACTAGTGAAACTATTGGGGAATGACTCGATTAGGCAAATGGAATTGATGCGATTTTACTTGCAATTTAAACAGGATCCTCACGGACCGAACCTCGCTTTATTTGTTGGCAATTTGCCATTAAATCTTTCCGAGATTAATTATGAAAAAATGTTGACGGATTTTTTAGGCAGAGGTAACGTTTTTTATACCAGCGAAACATTTCTCCTCCCTCGATTGTCTTTAAAGCCTTCGTTGTTCCTTTTGCAGAAAATAAATTTTCATCGATCGGTCCCATTTATTACGAATACGGATCGATGGTGATCATTTACGAGGACTCGGATAAAGCTGTGAAGGCGCTGTACACGCTGAGGGAGACAAAGTACGAGGACAAACATCTTTTAGGTCAGTTTTTTTCGGAATTCATCCTCTAACCGGAATCGAGCATTGTTCTATTCGTCGCGATTACAAGTAATTTTCAAATCTTTCAATTGCAGTAATGCTTTTGCCAAGTATCGAGCCAAGCATGGTACCGTCCGGTGTACAACCGTTGCTTGTTTTTGTAAATGTCAAATCCGGCGGCTGCCAAGGACTTGAATTGATATCGAGCTTCCGCAAATTGCTAAACCCATATCAGGTCTTCGACCTGGACAACGGAGGTCCATTACCCGGGTAAGTCTTTTCAGAAATACTCATTTATAATACAATTAATTTACAACTTAAAGATTGAAGATCTTTTTTATTCGATGGCTGAAGAACAATTTTTTGAAGAATTGACTACGAGTTATATCATCTCAATGCTTCCCATTCAAAGTTGTAATTTTCCGAAAAAAATTCACCTTACGCTGGGTGCTTTTTTTCGGAAAATTACAACTTTGAATGGGAACCATTGAGATGGTATAACTCGTAGTCAATTCTTTAAAAAACAATTAATTTACTCATCAAAAATCTGCATAGCATAACAATTTCCTATCGCGATAAATCGATTTCTGTTGCCAAAAATACTGAAGCTTCGTTCTCGCAGGCTTTACGTTTTCCGGCACATAAGGAACTACAAAATCCTGGTATGTGGCGGCGACGGAACAATAGGCTGGGTGCTGCAGTGTCTGGACATCGTCGGCCAAGAAAGCGAATGTTCCTCGCCGGCGTGCGCGATCGTTCCCCTCGGTACGGGGAATGACCTCGCGCGTGTTCTGAGGTGGGGCTCGGGATACACCGGGACGGAGGATCCTCTGAATCTTCTCCGAGATGTCATCGACGCGGAAGAAATTAGGCTGGACAGGTGGACGGTGGTTTTCCATCCAGAAGACAAAGAGGACAAGTCGCAAGTCCCCAACACTGCCGGTTGATATTTATTCAACGCCACACGCTAAATCTTTTGAAATTCGATCGAATTTTAGTGAAAGCGCGAAAATGCACTCCAAAAGATTTAGCGTTTAATGCGACGTTTGAAACTTTGTTGAAAGTATCTTAAAATCGTTTTTGTTCCGTTGGGAAACAGTGGCCGGATCGACCAGCGAAGACAACTCGCAAATGTTCGTCATGAACAATTACTTTGGCATTGGAATCGACGCCGATCTGTGCTTGGATTTTCACAACGCGAGAGAAGAAAACCCGACCAAGTTCAATAGTCGGTTGCACAATAAAGGAGTATACGTGAGAATGGGACTGAGGAAAATGGTCGGCAGGACACTCTGCAAGGACTTGCACAAGGAGGTTCACTTGGAGGTCGATGGGAAAGTGGTCGATTTACCCCAAGTCGAAGGAATCATTATCCTCAACATCCTAAGGTGGAGTTTTCAAAAATCAGGACAACGTTATTTTAAAAATTAGATAAGATGAATGTCCCAGTAATGGCCATGCTGGGAAAAACGTGATTACGATTGAAATTGAAAATTATTTTTAACTAAGAGTGTTGTCTGAAACAACAGCTTTTTATTTTGTAGAAAAAGTTGATAATAATCACGTTCTTTGTATTTCTTTCACGGCCATTTCTTTCCATTACTGGGACATTTACCTTACCACTTTTTAAAAGTGTTTTTTGTAGTGGGGAGTTGGGAGACGGGTTTTTTTTTAGACATAACTACCATAAAAATCCATATTCTGAACATCTGCAAAGTAGAATCTTTAGTATACACTAAAACACAACTTTTGGCTTGAGCAGTTTGTTAAAATTCATAACGGTTAAACAATTTTATCGTGCTCGTAAAAATGTATCTTTTTGTGAATCTTCAAAAAAGGCGGGGAGTTGTGAGACGGGTTTGTTTTTGAGACATAACTACCATAAAAATCCATATTCTGAAAATCTGCAAAGTGGAATCTTTAGTATACACTAAAACACAACTTTTGGCTTGAGCAGTTTGTTAAAATTCATAACGGTTAAACAATTTTATCGTGCTCGTAAAAATGTATCTTTTTGTGAATTTTCAAAAAAGGTGGGGAGTTCTGAGACACGACTCAAAATGGAAGTAAATGATATATTTGGATGATTATTCTTTATTAAAGTTGTGAAAAATGAAAATTAAGATAATTTCAAGGAACAATTTGTTGAAAAAACGAAATCTGTATAACCCTGTAAATTGGCACACTTTAGCACAAAAAATCATGAAAACTACTGAAATCACTACAAAATTGCACGAAACATTCAAATTATGCATAAATAATGCGAAATACGCATGAAAGAGTCGAATGATCATGAAAAATTCCTGTCGTGTCGAAATGTAATCCACCAATAATGATTTCAAATATATTTACATTTGCAATCAACTTAAAAAAGTAATTGAAAATACCACAAACACAAATGGTCGAAAAAACTTTTCAAAACAAATGTGAACCAACAATCGAGAAAGGCGCTTAAAATGAGTGTGGACGCGACAAGTGCTAATTAAAAAATGGGATAATGCCATGAAAAACAATGAACAATCCTTCGCAGTTTCGAAAATTTTCTAATATGCCAGATATTAACTCGTCTCACAACCCCCCACTCTCCCCTACCATTTATGCGTGGTTGTTTCAATGTAAACTTTTTGCGCTCGTGCAGCTGGGGTTCGGGAGCGAATCCTTGGGGACCGGATAAAGAAGACCAGTTTAACAAACCCAATCATTGGGACGGCATGCTGGAAGTAGTGGGCGTCACAGGCGTCGCGCACTTGGGCCAAATTCAGTCCGGTCTTCGCACTGCTATGAGAATAGCTCAGGTAAATGCGCTGATTACAATGTCTCGATGATTTTGGTCGATGACTAATGGTCATCTTTTAGGGCGGCCACATAAAAATTCACTTACACTCGGACATACCGGTGCAGGTGGACGGCGAACCTTGGGTGCAAAGCCCCGGCGACGTAGTGGTTCTAAAATCCGCGCTAAAGGTAACGCACGCCCCAACGATCCCTTCCCGATTTAATTTACTTTTTTCCTTACGATTCCATTCATCTCTGTGTTCATTATACAAATGTACATATTAAATTGTATTGTATCCTGCCACTTTTTTTATTATCAACATTTTATGTGGCTTATGGATGTCATGGAAAATAATGCTACGAATTCTTAGGAAAAGTATACTTTTTGGAAAGCAGTGCATGCTAGAATTCTAAATGTTCAGCTCTCATTAATTTTCAACGTCAACGTTCATGGGGTTTTTTACCAGGGTTGCCACTCGAATTCCCATGACTTTTTTCTTGACCTTGAAAGGAAGACAGGGTTCGTTACATAATGACAATTATTGTAGATCATCACTTCTTTCGATATTGTTTGGAACAAACTTGACAGTGAATGAAAAAGGTTTTGTGGCAATCCTGTGAATATAAAAAAAGTGACATACGAACACAGACAACGATGTCCGTCAGCGCATGCGGTCCTCCCCTAATCGCACTCTACTAATGTCTCCTTGTTCCTTTGTTCACTTCAGGCAACCATGTTGAAGAAAAGTAAGATCAAGCGTCGGAATACAGAACCGTCGATTCTACCGGCTAATGGGGAGGGGGGCAAGAGCACGGACGAGTAAACCAACCATTCTGCAGCTTGCAACTTATTGTCAGTCGATCTCGATCGATCCTGGAAAGGCGCGCAATTTCTTCCAAAGCTCCCCGAAAAAGTGTCACACGTTAATCGATCTTTGAAAAACGATCGATCTTGGCTTTCGATGTGAAACAATTGTTGCATCTGTGACGGGAGTTTCGGAGCGATTCCACCGATCGAGGAAGACGTCGCTCTTTCTACCTCTCTGTCTTTTCGTTCGTTGAAAATATGAAAAATATCTCTGAAATGTTGCGGAATGTTTGTTAATGGAATTGAGGTGAATTTTGCCAGAGAGATTTTTCATGACGTTGATTACTTTATCGAATCCTCGCGCATGCGATATTTCCTTGTATAGCAATCCTTGTCAGTTATCAGCTCGAGACTGTTGAAGCTTCTTTTTCATGTTATCTTTATAAGCTGGCTGTGCATTTATTCAGATTGTTATTTTTAATGCGATTTAATGGCTTCGCCGCGAACGGCCCCACTGAAAAAGTCACTTAATTGACGAAATTACGTGGAATATTACATTTTCGGTGGTGTCGTTACCGCGGAAAATTTACATTTCCTTCATCAAACTCGCTCAGTATGCATATTTTCCACCAGGACCTGTTGTTATTCCGTTTTTTTGTGTTCTTCAAGTAAAGTTACGATGTAAGAAGTTAGGAATTGATCGAGAAAAGATGTTGAAATTCAAGCCAAAGAATTGATTCTAAAATTTGCAATATTTTTGAAACCGTAGAACGAATTATTCAACTCTTTGAATAAAGATCCTCTTCCATATATTTTCTGAAACATTGCCTTTTTCAGAACTAGAGCATATACTTTTGGAAGAACTTTCGAGCGTCTTTGTATTTTTTCCAAATTTTATGCCCTGGCGTAATTGGGAAGGTGCGAATTAATACAAATGCCAAATGCACAACCAAAACTTCAATTATCTACTAATAAAAAAAGTTGTAAAAAATTACAAAAGACTACGCAAAATTAAGAGATTCGTTTCTTGTCAACGTTCAAATTTTTACCAGTGTCAAAATTCTTTTCCATTAATTTCCATTAGAATCAAAAAAATTGTTTTCATGGTAGTCTTTTGTATTTGTATTTTTAACTCTTCGTAACTTCCCATTAATGTCAGAGAATCAACGTAGAAGAAGCGAATGGAAAAGCGCGAATCGAAGATAAAATTTGACCGCGGTGCTTGTTTGTTCTTGTTAGGATTTAATGACTAGATTATCGAAAACTCGTCTGTACGTTCCCTTGAACCTGTCCCTCCATAGGCTACGATGCTGAAGAAGATGAAGGGTAAAATGAGGCGGCGAAACACAGATTCGACTATGCAGCTTACGACACTACAAGCGGCGCCATCGAACGAACCCGAATCCGAGGTCTTCTGATTCAGCTGTCGTAACTGTTGCTTCGGGTCAATCTTTCAGAGCTCTTGAGCCAATCATCGTCATCCCCGCAAATCGAACAACTCGTCGCAACAATCGCGGGAGCCGCGCATGGCCACATTTTTTCAATTCTCTAAAAAGCAATTCCGGCCGCGCGACGGCCTCGTCTTCGTAGCCGCCTTGTACGAAACTTAATTCTGATACTTAATTGTTACATTGCGCAGCGAGTGAAAATCGGCAAGCAAGCAAACAGTTCTCTTCGATCAATTACGTTCCCTATGATTTTTCAACGTTCGGGCAAAAAGAGAAACAAACAAAAAGACTTTAACACTCTGCGTAGCTTCGGCAATTATTTTTTTAACAAGATTACTCTACAATAGGAATTATTACAAACTGTTGCATCTACAAAACGTTAGTCAGTATTCCGAGTGCGTGTGTGCGAGTGAGAGAGAAAGAGCGAAAGATAAACCATGCGACAGATCGTGAAAATTCGCATCGATGGCATTTAGTAAAGTAACGAGAAAACAAATAAAAAACCAAAAAAAAAAAACGCCGTTTACGGTATCGCGAACGTGAGCGATGTAAAACTTGATTAGCCAAATATTGTACGGATAAAAACGGGGGCTTCGGTTACTCGAAAAATATACGGGAGATGCGTTGTTATTAATACATTATTATATAAAATATTTATGAACAAATATTACTATATTGACATATAATATTGTATTAGTATATCGGAGTCTTTATTTGTGATAATAATTGTTACGATAGAGACCAGGGCCGTCGGGCAGTCCGGGGACGCGCGTATCCCCGGGGGACGGTCGCGGGTTCTCTTCGCCATGAAACGCGACACATTCCACTCGGACGTGGCGGAAAAGGTGAAATAAAAATAACGGACGACGCGCAAAGAAAAAATGCCAAATAACGAGCGGCAGGCCGCGAAGCTCGGCGACGCGCACAATTCACGAATCTCGAGGCTCTTTGCCGGTTCTGCAGCACAGGTACGACGAGTCGACGAGCAATTGCGATTTACGCACCAGATAATCTTGAATCAATCCTCTCTTTCGCCAAAGTGAGATTCGCCGCTGTATCTTCGAAGCAACGCGACGTTCGCGCGGTTCGTATTTTCTTGACGTCGCGCTGCTTTGCGCTCTTACCCCAAGACCGTTCGATGAAGAAAAAAAAAGAAGAGAAGATGGAAAATGAAGAAAAAACAATTTCGGTGCCAAAACAATTGTACATAAATAACGTAAGCGTAGGCTGTAAGACGATATGGGATTCGAGGCTGTCTGCAATGTAGCGTTAAGCATCGAGCACCGAACGTGTCGTTTATAGAGTATACATACGAATAAATAATTATATTTAAAAGAATTTTAGATAGAAAGTGATATGGACTCGTGTGATCTGTGCTGCGACGCTTGGGTGTAAAAAAAAAGCCGAAATTCCGAAGATCGATCCATGAGATGAAGTTCTTCGTGATACATCCGCGTACACGCATAAACACAAACACATAAACACGAATGAAAAACTTGCCGGTCTCAAGGAGCACTTTGAAGGACGCGAAGAAAGGGCGAGGAAAAAAAAACTAGGCCGCGCGACGAGCTGAAGCGGAAAAAGGTGCTCGAGGTGCTCGTTGGGCAGAGCGGTTTACGTTATTAAGGCGCTTGTAGAATGCGCTCTTGCACCTATAGTTCATGTAGACTACTCCCTGCTGAATGTCTTCAAATATTCCAAAAACTATTCGAAGAATTAATAACCAAGCACTACGAAAACACAGAAGAGGGAGACCGTCGTGCCCGGATCATCGACGTCGAGTCTCCCATTTTTTTTATTCGATCCGTCGTCGACGATACTTGGGCTCAGTCCCTTTTGCTCCGATATCCGGTACATGGAACATTAGGGACACGAACGTCGGCGACAGATTTACGATACATGAATTCAGGAAATGAAAATAAACTTTGTTATCTTGACCAAAAAGAATACGTAATTCTGTAATAATTGCTGTTGCATAAGAATAGAAAATGAAGAAGAATAAGCTATAAACAATCTACATATAATAAATAAATGTATGTGCTATAAGAGATTCAATCTTTTCATCGGCGTTCTTCTTTTTTCTTCCCTTTTCCTCGCATTTATTTATGTAACAATAAATTGTCGTTATAAACACCGTTTTTACTTTGCATTTTTACAGTGATCGATACTTTTCGGTGTGTGTATTAGTGAGTCCGTGAGGTTCTGATGAAAATAAGGGCTGAAGGTCGAAGTTGGAAAAATTTATGTTGCTTTATTGTAGTAAAAAATTAACTGCGCGTTTGAAATGGTCGAAAAATAATTATTGTAAATGAAAACGCACGTAGGTACTATGAAGCAAATATTTTATTGTTTGAAATGTTAAACTATTGCACATAAATGCTAACAAAAGTACAATCATGGTAATATTCTCACTCTCCGCTGAAAATCGCAAAATTATCGAATCACTGCTTTGCGAAACAAAGTGTGAAAATTAAGTCTTACGTAATGTAAAAACACAGTATCACATTGAAAATGTTCCATGAAAACATTGAATATTGATAAAATTTTACACTATGTTTGTAAAACGCTTTGCGTTTTAAATATGTACATGTAAGTGTATGTACATCAAGTGTCGTAAGTGACCCGCGAACTTTCAACGTAATATTAAGAATACTTTCTAAAATGTCTGACATTTATTTGTCTTAGATTTCAAAAAATCAAATGACACGCATTTTCCATCTATCAAGGAACGTTCAATAACCGTTTGTTTACATGAAGAATTAACTTCGCAATCATTCGTGGCGGAAAAATGCATTAAACAAAATTCAGGTAACCGCCGTTTTTTTCAATAAATGCAAAATTATAATTATACCTGCTAAATAAAGTACGAAAGATCGAGCTTGTTTTTAAGGGGTGAGAATGTTCAAATTTCCAACACCCTTTTTCTACAAGATTCGACGTACCAAATTGTTTCCCTACGAAAAAATATACTTGAAGAATTGAAATTTCAAAATGTATTTAAATAATATTCGAGGGTACTTGATTTAACAGGTGCGTAAGTACTTAGAAAGTTACAAATAATTGCAGTCCTGAGAAATATCATAAAAGTACACTTAAACTAAAAACCACAATTATTATTTGGACATCGTTTAGGTTTTTTCAATCTCGAAAGACGATATTTGGTTTCGAACTCACATTTATATAAAAAGACAAATTGCGTTAGGCCCGTAAACTTCCAAATTTACTTATGCACTCAACAATTCGTCGTCGCTATTATCAGTCGAATTTACAATCACAAGATTGCTCGCGGCGTCCAATAACTGAGCCTCTTCCGAAGTATTCACCTGCAATAATCAAGATATTTAAAAAATGTATCCCCTTAATGCTTGTAAAATTATAAAAATGGAGACGTAAAAATTGGTGAAACGTTGAAGCGTTTTTTGTAATAAAAAAATACAAGTATTTAAAAAAATTATTCAGTATGCAGTTTTTTTGTTTTGAAATGTTCCTAGGTAAGAAAATAATCGTTTGCACTCAACCAATTATCAATAATAGAACACGGTTTCAAGCAAGTTTTTACTGGAACGAACGATAAAATCGACTACCAATTACCGTTGAAAATTACGAGCTAAACTGCAATTAAATTCTTTCCAATCGCTTCAATTGAAAAGCAAAGGCATGCAATGAATTCATGAAAACGAGCGCGCAACGTGAATGCAAATCGATCTGAAATTCTTCCGCAATTTACCTTGCAGTACTCAACCCTGCCCATCGCATTCTGTGACGATGGTTTCATACAAGATAAAATTGCTGGTCGTTTGGCAGGATTGCGACAGTAAAAGATTGAAACTAGACCAAGAACCGCTACAAGCAACATCGCGACGATTAGATCTGAAAAATGAACGGACATTGCAGTCATAATCAAAATAAATGCAAATTCAACGGCGAGTCAATAAAAAACGTACTTGTCAAGGAAGCACTTTGCTTCGCTATTAATTTGATGGGGTTTTCGGCCGCCGTCGGTGCCAAATTTACTTTGGAGACGCAGGTTACATTTGTTTGCCATTCTATTCCAACATAACACTCCGCTTCCTGCGACAAAAACGAGTTTCGAGAAATTATGTATAAGCAAATATGTTTAAAGCGTCCAAAAATAAACTTCGTATACGTCCGCGCTAAGGCTTTTATAAAAATCGACGAATACAAGGAAACTCGTCTCAAGGCAATAATTTATCACGATGCTGAATTATTGCGCCGTTTAAAATGTCTTTGAACACGGTGAAACTGGTTTAAGGCGAGATAAAAACGTGTCTGGCGAATGATATTGGTATTGAAAAATATTTTGTTTCGATGGAGAATGATCCGTCAAATTGTCTGGGAGTAAAGGGGAAACCAATCTTTGGTGAAAACCAAATTGAAACACCAGATGACCGTGGGGATAAAAATATTACTCCTGACACTTGGGAATCTTAGATTAATGCGATCTATTAGGAAGCGCTGGATCGTCGTAAATAGAACTTGGAACTCGATGTACGCTACAGCGATTTTTATAGTAGAAAGTGCCTAGGATTGAATATTCATTACTTCGAAACTATCTGAAAAGATTAGAAGAACATTCTATCACGACGATACAATTATAGACATTTTTATTCCGAAACAAAACGGTTTTTTAGTTAATTTGTTAATAATGTATTTTGTATAGTTTATTTATAATATTTTTAATGCACAAAGAAGGAAAATGAAAATAGAAAAAGTGTATAAAGAAGTAAGAAAGTAGGCGTGTTTACTGGATTATGTTATCTTAAAAAAAGTTGTGTTGTGAAAGAGAAAAATTACATAACTTATCGCTGAATCAAAAATGATCTGAACGAAATGAAACTCGTTTGATGATGTTAAAATAAATTCCCGTGTTTGCTTTTTCGACTTTTCCTTTAATTCGTTGTTTTTCATAAATATTAAAAACATTTTAAGAACTTTTCCAAATAGTTTCTTGGAGTAGACTAAAAAACAAAAGAACTCTTTTCCTTTTGAAACATTGCATTTCGAAAAATCACAGCTGCATTTAAATGGATTCCAAACCCGGCACAAAAAGGCAATAAATTTCACATGGTCGGTGAAATTTTGGCATTTCACTGACAAGTAGAGATGGGCATGAAATAGACGAACAAAGATATTTCCTAGACATGATTGGGTCAAAGCAAAAGTCACGTTCCTTGGGTCAATGCAGCAGCGTCCTTGGGGAAAACCAGATTTGCATGCGGACGATCAGTGAATTCCCAGTAAAAATCTTCCCGTTTAAAATCACACACTTACTCAACATTTTAAACATCGCAAACGTATTGAATTTTTCCGAGAAAAATTGTTCTCCGATAACCAGAAATCTGACAACAGGAATCGAGTTGGGTAAAATTTATGATCGTTTGCATTGAAGACTCGTGCGATTGCGATAATAAAAAATCAGTCGCAGGGTTATTCCGTCATTTACGCAAACGTTGTTTACCAGTCAATTCATCAAAAAAGAAAACGTTTTCTGTTCCGCTTTTGTCATTTGTAAAATTCCCCCATTTTCTCTGCACTTTCGAAAGTTTTTTGAGGAGTGTAAAATCAATGTTTGCGTTAGGCGGAACTTTGAAGAAGCGTTTTCTTTCTAAAATACAGGAAACGTATGAAAGTACAAGCTTCCGAAACTTGAACCGCCCCGAAAACTTTGGAAGCATTCGAGAAGAATTTAAGATACAATGAGGGTGCAGAAAAAGCCTGGCTTTCAAGAACCAAGCCATCTGTTTCTTGACAAATGTCACATCTGAGCATCTAATTATACTCTGCTAGTTCTTCTAGTTTTTGTTCATGAATAAACTTCTTACAAGTCGGACAAGAACAATGACAAATTGTTGAAAAATCCCAACAATTTTGCAAACTAACCAAAGCTCAGCAAATTATAGTACCAAAATGCATTTTTCAAGTTTGGATTTAGCATGACAAAAGCATGGAATGCCGACTTTCTCACGTGTCGAAAATTTACTATCTTGGAAAAATAGAAGTCGCAAAAGATGCAGCGTTTCCTCCGAAATCTGGACTTTGTTCGGTGCCATGTGTCGACCACGTTTTCGCACAGCTCACGCTGTGAAACCTCCAGGCTTCCCAAAGCGTCAAATTATACAATCGCAATATTCAACATGAACAAAATAAAGAGCATGCAATTAAAAAAAGACTGCAAAACGCTCCGAAGTGTCAAATTCAACTTCACAATTAAAAAAAATCATCTTCCAAATCAGAAATTCAAATAGCTTTGCAACTGAAATTACGATAATCGGCGCAATTAATTTTTAATCGACTCGCCTCTATTTATCTTCAAAAATACGTATCAAACTCTTGATAAATTCCTATCAGCGATACAAAAAATTGCAGAGTCGGAAAATACGCGAAGAATATGAAACGCACACTCCTGGAGCGAGTCACGTGACGTTTTGAATGGAACTGGCCGAGTCAACTGGAGATCGTATTCTCCAAAGCCTTTTCCTCTTCGCTCCTCAGTCTCCACCGAAGCGCTCCGGCGAAAGGTTCGTCCTTCGTCTTTCGTCTTTCGAACAGCAACGAACGGTTTCATTCGTACACAAAACAAATTCGAGCCTGCGAATGTTCCTGCACTCTCCTCGAGAAATCGGGACGCTTCTTTTCAGTTCCCATGGAAAAACTAACGCGTAACATGTAATTGCGGCAACTTTCACATCCGGCACGGTGAATATTACAGCACGTTAGTTGAACCGGATTGTGTTTCGCGACGTGAAGGATCAACGCGATTTGTCATGAACAACAATATTGCATCGCGCTGAATTTTTCGACGAAAGGTAACGAGAATTCCACGCTTTTTATATGCGAGTCGCGATTCGCGTCTCGAAGTCTGCATTCCCAATCACTACTCCCTAATTATGACGTCATATCTTTTTCAATGATACCGCAACATGGCTCCAGCGATGCTGGTTACGCACATTTTGCGGAGATAATATTATCTTTGCCAACAGTTTTTATACACTCGTTTTGTTTCCGGGCGATGTTATTTTTGAAAACGGGCTCCATCGCAATTATTTTGCCGAAGAATTCGAATGTTTGTTGGATGAATAATGCATGGTTTTGAAAAATGCCAAGGCTAGGGAATGCAAAACACTTCGAAAATTGTAACAATAATCGACAACGTTTTTTTTATTCGCTGGAATGCTGTTTTTGAAAGAACGAGGTTTGAACATTCCAAAGTTCAGCTATGTCCCAAGCATTTGCGAATTTTTTCGAGTGCATTTACAATCCGCGTTTGGACTCTTATTTGCATTACAAAACGAGGATCGACGTTGCTTTCGAATAGTCGATTTCTATCGCCAGATCTTCTTGAAACGTCCGAAATGTCGAACTACACGTGTTGAATATATTCAACATTGCGGGGAGTCGTTGCACTAAACTTGAAAACGGCGTTTAAAATTTTCTCTTTGGTTTAGTTTGGTTTAACACTCGAAAATGTTCAAATATCTATGATTGAAATTAAATTTTAATAAAACCTGATTAAAGTTCAATTGATTATCGATTATAAGTTATTTTTCAATTGATATTTGATTTTTTCCCATAAAATTATTAGAATTCGTACTAAATAAAAACCAATAAACCATCAAAAATTTTCGAATTTATACGACATCGAACTGATTTTGCTCGCGGTATACTTTTTATAAATGAAGCAAAGTTCCGGTGTTCCAAATTCCAAATAACTTCGCGATCTCACAACAAACAATTTCTTCAAACCAAGAAAAAATATTCTACGAAAAGGAAACGTAGCACAGTTGCAAAGCCGGAACCATAACTTCATAATTACACGTTCTTCATGTTCTGAAATGAAATATTTTACATTCCACAATAAAATTTCTTCAACGCCGATTAAAAAACCATCGCAACAATTTTTCATCCGCGTTTCGTTTTTCCAGCGCGCGGTGAATCTCCGAATGTCTCGATTCTTGGATCACCACTAGATCAAATTAATCTAAGATGAAGTGGCTTTTGACATGCCTAACAAGCCTCGTAATTTCTACCGCTGCCTACGAATGCCCCGATGTCCGAGGCTGCAGCAGCTGCCGATTATACCTCGAGGATAATTCCTACTTGTACCAATGCCCGCTAACCGATGGTCCGGCATTCACGATCCGGTATAGAGCCCAAAGATACGTCCACATCGAATGCCACCCTTCAGCAAACTGGTCAGACTTCGCGGTTTCGGATCTTCCCAACGTGAGAAAAGCGTACTTATTTTCCCTCGGAAAATGTTCGCTCCCCGCGAACAAATCCCTGGCTGAAATAGCTCAGCAATTAGGAATGGAGAACGTGACGAACGTAATAATCAGAGACATGCGCTTGAACTCGAACCTAAAGCCAATACACTTTACGGGATTTTCGGAAGTTCGGAATTTGACGCTCTCGAGCCTAAGCCTGACGAACGTCGACGAAGACCTCCTCCGCGGAGTCCCGAATCTCGACAAACTAGACCTGAGGAACAACCACGTAAACATTTCCAAAAAATTCTTCAGCTATGTTCCCAACCTGGGATTACTTGAACTGGCGCAGAACGAAATCGAGTACCTCGAACCCGGGGTTTTCGACGAGCTGAGGAACTTGAGACTGCTGAATCTTTGGTACAATAAAATGGCGAGACTCGACAACGGAGCGTTCAGGAATTTGACCTTGTTGGAGTCGCTGGATTTGCACGGAAATTTGATCCAGGAGATCGGGCCCGACGCTTTTTCCGATCTGAAGAACTTGCGGGTGATAAG
>JABFQM010000287.1:0-41459 GCA_022816865.1 Zelostemma sp. ZL-2020 | reverse complement strand
AGTTGTTGACGACGACGCAGACTGCGCCTGACTGCTTTGTCAAACTCTTGAGTTGAGCTTCCAATAGGGTCCTTGGCGACGGTGTTCTGCCGAACGACTGCGTTCCAATCTTTTTTCTTGCTCCCCTGACTCGTCTTGCGGCCAATCGCGCGAGCGATTTGACTGAAAACGTCCTTCGGCTCCTTTTCGCCCTGAATAGCGGCGTTGACGATACCTTCAACCGAAACTATTCCGATCTGGAAGTCTTTCTGCAGGCGACGTTCCATGACTCGACCCTTCTTGCCAGATACTGTCGGAAAGAAACGCGAAAATGTTCAACGTTATTTATGTTTTACTCGAACGAGACCGATTTCTGCCGAATTTCTCACCTTCTTGTTTATCCACGTCCGGAGTTCTCATTCCGTTTTGCCGTAAAATATCGATCAGCTCGTATCGCAAACTCGAGATGTCTTGTCGGATTTCCATAACGTCGTCTTCCGTTATTCCAAAGTCATCGCGTTTTCTTTGCTCTGCCGTTACATAGCGACGAACCAGCAAGCGCATCACGGCTTGGTGTCTTAAAATCGCCTTTTCCCGGTTCTTTTTCTGAAGTTGCGAATAAGATTTTTGATTATCAACTCGGCACCAGTCATTTAGTTTTGCTAAAATCATCACGAGCATTTACCATGATAGACTTCGTGGGACCAGAGCTTTTTCCGCATGCAAGAATTTTGGTAAACGTTTTACTCGTTGGCACCATATTAAAAGGCGGAGGAACGGTGTCACCATCTTCGAAGTAGCTCATCCATAGATGACTGCGAGCGAATTTCCATTCGGTGTCTGCTCTTTCCTGCAATTTATTCATCAATGAACGAGTCAATGATTCGATTAACTTCCGCGTACCGAAATAATTTGGTAAGAATTGGACATCATAGCGATGAGCATGTTCAACAGCACGATGACGTTTATCACCGAGTAGGAACCAAACATCAGAAGAGCCCAAAATCTCGTGAAACTCTTTATCCCCGTAAGGTCGAAGGACAAGAGATCGACCATACCAAAACTCGCCCAGAACAATGATTGCGAAGTCTCGAATAAACTGCAACGAAAAAACATGAATCCAATAGAAAACTTCTTCCAAAGATTTTATTATTGTTCCAAGTACTTAGCAAATCTTCTCCATATCGAGCACGCCTTTTCTTGGTTGTCGAAATCCGGCAAATCGGGATCGGTTAGATGATAACACTTGTTTTTTTCCAATTCAGCGTAGTACCAGAGAAGTTGGTTCATTCCTGGAAATTGTACATTGTTCATTCCGTTCCATGGTTTTTTTTAAATCGAAGAATGAACGACAATATTCACCACAACCAAAGGCGAACAAAACGAGGGTGTAAATGAAGAAGAATTTGATGATGTCGATGATCATGCGTCCTAAAGAGATTTGTAGAGGACCGAGATGAGGATTGACGCTGAATATGTGTACCAGTTTCAAGAAGCTGAAATACAATTCACGATTAGCACGAAACAATATCGATCAATCTGAAATACCAGACCTGAAAATCATTCCAACCGCAAAAGCACCTTCGGATAATAACATTGGATCGAACGCATCCCATTGTTCCCTTGGGTACCAAGGATCTCCGCCGTTCCAATATTCTCTCTGTTGAACAAAAGCATCATTTCCGAACGATTCAACACCCAACGCGGAATGCAATAATAGCGATGAATTACCGTTACGATTATGAATGAAGTCGTTCTAAGAGTTATCCAAGTAAAATAGAATGAGTTTTGTATGAAGTCCACGATGTTCCACAAATCTGATACGTATTCGAGTAATCCATCCGACCATAATGATTTGACCTCGCTGCCGATCAGACCTACATTTTTGGAACATGTTTTACAAATCGACGCGCATCTGGTTCTTATGATCCAGGAAAATAAAACAAATTCTATTTCATCTGATTAGACTGGATCACTGGGTTGTCTCGATAATTGAATTAGGGTGAGTGCTCGGTGGCATTGCCCGCATTAACTTACTTAGCACATAGGTGATGACCCCGGTCTCGATGAAGCCAGGTAAGCTGCCGCGTTCCTTTCTTTTCCATTCAGCGAGAATCCCTTTCAACCAATCATTCCCAAAAAGTTCGATCGCCAGGTGTTCAATACGCTGAGATTGGGCACCGAGCAATGCTGAAAAATCGTCATAAACTTTGATGCTCTCTTTCTTCCATCAACTGTGTCCAAGAAATGACACCCGAGAAGTTGAATTTTTGACAGCGTCTTTTTTACAATAAAAAACGAGCTGAGTGATGATTTCGGAAACATGATCAAACAATGTTTGTATTTCTGAGCCAGGTGAAGTAATCACTTGCTGATCCTGTCTAATCTTATCTAATTCCTGGTATCTCATTATAGACTTAGTTTCTGTAATGATATTAATGCCGTTGTTCCGAGCGAAACTCACACAAGAAAAATGCGTACGAGGCCGAGTGACTGATGAACTTGACGAAAGGCTTTTTCATGAACTGTCCCATTTTGGACATCGGCTGCATCATGTATATGCTACTGTAAACCGGAAACATCGCCCCTAATTTCCCGACTTCGACGAGCTGCTGGATCATGCTCAGCCTTCGAAAACCCGGCAAACCGTCGTACCAAATCGCCGCGAGAAGTTGTTGAACGTTTGGATGAGCCACGAACTTGATCATTGGAACAATACTCATGAAATCTCAAATCTTCTCGGAGTACGGAGGTCAAAACATGACAATTTCACCTGTTTCTGCTTATATTTAATGGCGAGCTTGAGCCTATCTAGAGATTGGCGTTCTCCCGGTTCCCAATTATTCCCTTCGTGATTGAAGTTCAGCATGATTTCCAACTCTTGAGACGTTCGAGCGTGATCCAATAAAGATGTCGCGAACGTTTGTACAAGTTCCCGCATCTCCTGTAATTTTTAAACGCTCTTAACGATGATTCGCGAGATCTTTATCTCTTCATTACGTTGTATTCCGCGCGAAATTCTTGTTCCATTTTACTGAGTCTTCGCAATTCCCATGAAAGTTCGAAAGCAGTTAATAGCGGGTCTTTGGAAGAAAGCGCGACCAAAGAAGGCGATGTGAGTGCGCGGTAGGCGTTGATTCGCGCTTGGGAATGTCGAAGCGAGTCCGTTTCGCTGGAAGAAACGCATTCGTCGCAGCCGCATCTAATGGAATTCGAAAAATATCAATGAGCTTAAAAGATGCGATTAAACATTCAAAAGTTGAATGCAATTCGTAGCACCTGGCGTCGTGCGGCGTTGGTAAAGTAGCTCCGCGATCCAAAAGTATTTTCAAGATTTCGTAATTGTTTTTATGCGCAGCCAAAACGAGGGGTGTGATATCCGGAGTGAAATTCGAAGATGATCTGTCCACGGCTTCCCAGCTCTTGATAAAGAAAAGTTTTTGACGCTTCGTAAATTCGCGGGAAGTTTATCAAACTTAAACTCACGTAAGGTTGCCCGGGTTTGTGAATGGTTTCTTCCCACTCCAACAGGATCTCGACAGCTTCCACATATTCTTCTTTGATAGCGTGCAGAAGAGCATCCTATAAAAATGCAAATTTATCACGCTTGTCTTCGCGTATTCTTCGCTAATGGTGTGTCCTAAGAGTTTACTTTTGAACTTTAGTCGAAGTATTGTTTACAGATACCGCTCGCATCTTCTGAAATATTACGCTTTCCGGTAAAAATTACACATCGGCGAACTTTTTTATTCACGGGCAAAAAGATCCATAAAGTTTGCAGCGACTTTAATCAAAATTACAGCGAATTGTGTTACGAAATTGGTGATAATTTTTGGGTTACCTTAACTTGGATTCCTAATTCCAAAAGAAGCCGAATAAGTTCCACGTTTTCGTTCTCGATCGCCGCGATGAGAGCGGATCTATCCAAAGGATCGACGCAATCGATGTTCAAAATTTCCGGATGATCCTTATTTTCTTCGATCAATCTTGAACAGTTCGAACAATCATGCGGAAAATGTCTTTTTGATGGGATTCGTTCGATGTCTCGTTTGCGAGAAAGTGGTACAATGTCAATAATAGTCACGATTTCGAGTACCTTGTACGGTTTCCTCGTGTAGAGGCATTAAGTACACGAACGACTTAAGCAAGATTAAATTATCTCGACATATATTTAATGCACTGTCACTTTTTCAATCATGATTGAAAAAAAATACCTCGACTCGATCAAAATACGCGAAATGTGCAAAAAATTGCATTCTTTGGGTTGAAAACAAAAGACGCGAATAAAAGTACAAATGGAAGTTCAAAATAGGGTCATAGGGAATCGTATTGCTGTTTACTTGCGTTACCTTTTGACAGTGGCACAATCACCTCGTTCCGCACTAAGTAGGAAGTGCTTTTCAACTGGGCCAAGTGCATTTTCGGCCGGCGGTTGTAGATCCTGCATCGAAGACACTCGCCCATCTTCACCCAGTAGGTTTTGCTTGGATTCCGAGGGGTTCATCGCGCTTTATACTCAAAATCTCGTTGACGTAGAAAACGTGGCACCAATCGATGCTACGGGAAGTTACGAATTCGGCAATTCAAACGGATTTTTTCTAGCCAAAGAAGCGCTTTCGTAAAATCCTTCGTAAATTTAAAAAAACTACTGAACTACTGAACGAAGTATAGATCGCGGAGTTTAAAGAGACTCGTACAAGTGCAGAAATGTCCTCTTATTCTTGGGGATTCGTGCTCAAACGATCCACTTTCTCATCCATAATTTGATTTTCGCTACAGCTAATCACGTCGTTAACGGATTTGGAATGCCAGATTATTGAAACATCGTTATTTTACCCGGAATAATTTTCGGAGAAAACTGTAAGAAAAAGAATACATATTTTCTTTTCTCCAATGAAACATAAATTTCCCAGTTCTCATTAAATTTTGATGTCACGCTTTAATTAGTAACTGACCCTCCAGCACGAGAGATTAATTTCCACTCACGCGAGAGAGTTCCCGAAGAAAGCAAAGTGGAAAAAGAATTCCGTTTCGTGAGATTCGGAAAATTAATTTCATTGCTCTACGCAAAGATTGGAATCAATAAAGCATGTATTATTCACATCGGGCTTCGCGAGTTTACGTGTTATGATTCTTTTGCGAGGTACAAAGTTTTTACGTCGACGGAATTTTTATGCGATCGAGAAACATTTCGAAATTTCCTCGCTGCAATAAAGCGGTATAAAATTTCGCATGCATTTAAATTTATTCTCCGTTTCATTGACTAATTCATGCAATTTTTCCGAACGTTTCTGATGAATACTTTTCTCGATATTTCTGCTCGAATGAATAATGGCAACTTACGCGGGTGAAAATTCTCGAACATCCTTCGATAAAATCACAGTGAGCGGCTCAGTTAAACGCCGCGACAAACTGAGAAGAAATGCTTGCTTTACGGCGCCGTCGAATCCGTACAATGAGCTTACGATGGAATTGGATTACAGTACTTGCATGTGTGAGTACGCGATAATAAATTAAACGCCTGTGTTGGTTTTTCAACAAAGCCAGACGTGGACCGGTTCTGAAATGCTGGGCATGATTAAAATATCTATCATGGGGTGTATACTGGATTTATTTAGTCAGTTACACCGAAATGCTAGCATCGTAAAGACCCATAGCTCTTCATTCCTTACTAACGATCTCGAGAATTTTCTCGCTCGCACGTAAGATTTGTAACTTCCCTCGTACAACTCCACAATAATAGAAAAAGATTAACCTGCTTGACACACGCACAGACTCTTTTTATTATCAATCATTTTTCTACTTTATCCGTTGGATTCGCTATTTTTTCCTCTTATGTTTTAGCCGCGACAGTTAATAATTCGAAATTGAAAAGTAGGGATGAGGTTACATCGATCGAACGATTCAGCCGCTTTTATTTGATACTCACAATTTGTATTAAATTACACGATCATCATCATAGTGCTATACATCTCATATCTCATTTTTATCGTATTTTTTCAGCGTTTTTGCTGGGAAACATAATTTTTTGACTTCCATTTAATTCGTAATTTGCTCAATCAAGCGTTTTCTTCGCTAATCTTTCTATTCTCGCTTTCTTCATCAAAACAAATGTAGAGGTGAAAATTTTCTCCTGCAAAAATAATGTTTCGAATTTTCAAATTGATTTGAACTTTGTGTACTTTTTTGATTTTTGTAATCTGAAAATTTTCGATGCTATCGTGGCCTGTAATAACCCCGAAAATTTCAAGGGTAAAATACTGTATTAATTCTAGTTTGACTGGCCATTACAAAAATATCGAAAGCTTGTAATAAAAATGTACCTGATTCATGTTTTACAGGAAATTGCGACATTCGAATGCAGTACTTTCAATTCTTTAATGTTGACGACGAAACATGGGACATAATATCGCGTAAAAATAATTTTTCAATAACTTTCAAAACTGATGAAAATTTGATAAAAATCAACTCGAATTTGCTACGTCATTTTTTTATCTAATGATGATGACAACGTACAAAAACTGCCCTTCCCATTGATTAATACAACATTACTACAGAATATTTGTATGAATATAATTTGTTACAATTTAACAACAAATCGAGCAAAAAATAAGTTTCAGTAAAATTCTACACGTAATACATTTTCGATCATAAATTCTTACATTTGGCATTATTCAACAACACATTGTTAACAATGTACGCTGAATATGCACCATAAGCTAGAGCGACCTTCGAACAATTTACCTTCACCAATTCCAAAAACTGTGCCGTAAAATTTTTTTTTTATTCAAGATTCTAAAGTGTACAAAGTTTCAACAAATTCCCAGATGCTTTTATTATGATCTCGTTTAAGAGATGTTCTATTTCAAGTCACTCTAGTCCACAGTACATTTATGTAAGTTATGTCCCAAGTCTAACTAAGACTCTCGCTTATTCGAATCCCCTCCCAAAAACGTCTATTCTTGTTTCAAATCCAGCCTCTCGTCGTTATACTCCACTCGTTTGTACCCCAAATCGTTGCAAATTTGACTCAAATGCGAAGGATAATGCAAGACTCGCCCGTGCGATTCCTCATTCATCAAAATATCTTCGCAGATCAAGGTGAGATCCAATTCCACCGGAGAATCGCTCCGTCCGAAGCGTATGATTTGCGAGTTTTTCTTCTGGGGCCTGGCTTTTTTCTCCGCTCTTCCGTATCGAATAATAATGTCCGATCTCGTCTGCGGTTGATCCATGGTGTAATCCTTGCTTTGATCCACATCGTAGAGGTTTGATTTCTCCGATCTTCCGAATCTGATGAACGACGATCCAACGTTACTGCGTCGTTCTTTGGAATCTTGATCGTTCACGGCGTTTTCTCTGGACCTTTTCAGCACGTACTCGAACTCTTGGGGATCCTTCATTATGTGCAACGATCTCTTTTTTATCTCCGCTCCCGACACGAGTAAACCGTGACAAAGTATCATGCCACAAAATAACGCGTGACTCATCTGCAAATGATAATTTTCGAACCCTTTCATGAGCTACTGTTTCCGGTGTTCGTAATTCTAAATAACAATGTGCAGTGATTCGACATGATTTACGTTTCGCGACGGAACCTAAGCACGTTGCACTTTTTTCTATGAACTTTTATGCCGTCCTTTGTAATAAAGGAAGTTCGCCATCTGCAGCTTATTGATCAGATCTTCGCATTTGAAATGAGAGGATTCAGCGAACAAGAGAACTCTTTGATTTTTTTATATGGTATTAATCTTACGACTGTTCGATAAAATTTATTACTAATTTTATTTAGTATTGAGGCGTTCAAAATTAGTTTTTTCGTTGTTTATTTCGATGTTCGAAGTGTAGCCAAATTTTGAAAATATTTATGATGCAACATAATTAATTAAACAATTAGTGCATTATAGATATTTTGGAAAATTTCCTCTTGCATTTGGCGGCCAGACAACTTTAAAAAAACTGGAGTGAACAAACGTCGAATATCTTTCACTACGAATTAATACGATGCGAAAAGAATGAAAAATATTAATCTTGACAAGTAAACATAATACGCAAATTATGCAAATATTTACGAATCGAATGAGCGGTGCATTTGAGAGTGAAAAATATGGAATGAATGGCGCGTAATGTACTAATTAGAAACATCGAATTCGTGAAGAGAAGCGTAGTTTCATGATTAATATTTGTGTTTAAAGTTACAAAACGTGATGTATGTGATCATACTTTCTCGCTTATTACTTCATTATTAATTCTACAGTGTTCGTACTTGTTAATATTGCGTTACGAGTAGTAAGATTAATAACCGTTTTATGTTACTTAATTAACCCCGGACACCTTCAAGTCTTGTTACTGTCACCAACGCGAAATTCCGGACAAGATGATAATGTTACAGTATTTATTGCGCTTGTAATTTGGCTGTAAAATATTTACCAAGTTACGACACCGATTAAAAATATTCTGTTACTTTTGAAACGTATTCCACATATTTTTTCAGTGTCCTTTTGGAGTTTTTCAGCACATTTTTCATCATCTTCATTTTTCTTTTACGATAAAAAATTGCGCAGTTCTAAATTTGGAAATACGGATTTTTGATACCGCATAATTAAATAATTCAGCGATTTTTTTTAGGTTGTTGAACTTGTCTAATTTTATTGCATCGGGAACAAATATATTTATCACTTGTTAATTATTAACTTCGGAAACAAAATTAATTGAAATTTTTAAAAGACTGATAGCTCTCCGATTACTCAATATTTTATAATTGTCAATAAATTATTATTTGTTGAATGATCGCGTATTTTATTTATATTTCATGTGTCGAGACTTTTGGTTTTCATCCGGCATTTTTACGTTTATTTGAGATTTTTTGATGACAACTTTTAGAATTATAATTTGCTTTGTATAAAAAATAATGTGAATATTGTATTCTTGAAGCAATTACTGAAAAACAATGCGTTAATTATAGTTCTGAAGTTCATACAGCTGTTAATAAATCGTAGACAATTCTGAAGAGGAAATATAGTCTATTCTTTTCATTCAATTGTTATAAATTAAGAACAAGATGCGGAATAATCAGTAGTCTTTTGTCAGCTGTTCGTAAAAGAATAGAAATTACATGAAGCGAATCAACGGACTTTTGCTCCAAAACACTTTTTATTGTTCACTATTACGTAATACAGATCGAACTACGTGAAGAGACATGATAATAAAAGTATATTTAATTATCATCTTTTAATAATATCGGAGTGACGTCTCTGAACTTTTTTTATCAAGAAAACATTCTACGTGAAACGATTTCCAAATAAAGCGAACCTGTAACATTACATCGAAAAAAGCACGTCCCGATTCAGTAATTTATCATGTTTCATCGAAGTTTAATTTCTTTTTATTCCTGTCGTATTATTTCATTACCGCAACGCGTCTGCAAGTAATTACAATTCGCCAAAACAATTAATACAGTGTAAAATAATTGCGAAATCGAACCGAAATCAAAGTCGAAATTAAGTTCGCGCCGTCAACTAAGCGTTTGAAGTGAGAATGCCTGGAATGCATATTAACAAGTGTCGCGCGATGAAGAAACTTTACAAGGCAAGTTTCGCAAAATTTGAATCATAAATGTCGCGTAGTCGAGCTAATCTAACTTCGGCTTCGGGTTTGCAATTTTCCCGATGCGTTTAACCCGGAAAAGTAGCATTCATCGTAAGTAATACGAATTCAGAATGCACCTGTTATTAATCTCGGCCATTTTTCGTCGGGAATTTTAAGAAAGTCGGGAACTTCGTATCACTGTCCACAATCGTGCGCTGGAAAGCCGATAAAATCCGTGCCACATTTCTTACACTTGTTGCTCGACGTTTCAACTATTCACGTTGCGAGCTTTAAACGAAAGTTTCCTTTTCCAAAGGTGCTTTTCGCATCGAAAACCGAAAAGCCGAAAGGATATTTCAGTCGTTTGCGCCTCGTATTTATTGGATTATGCCGTTTGGAAATTATTATGGTTTTTAGAAATGTTTAGAATTGGTGGAAAATACGTCTCGAAAATGTACTTACCATTTTGAAATAGCCAATAAAATTTGAAAGTTTCCTGTAGTTTTCAGATTCTTGTACACTCGTGGATAAGAATGACTCTCGGGGGTTGGCGATGATACCCTTATATACACCCTTGCGCAGCTTCAGTCGCCTACATTTTCAGATCATTCTCCCTCCAGCTTCCCATCTTAGTTTTCTTATGCCACCACAGACTGATTTCAAATATGATTGAATAAACCCGGAAAACGGAAATCTTCATGCTTATTTGTCACTTGATCGACACTTGTAAACATAAACCTGAATTACTGCTATCAAGAAAGCTTTCCAAATTATTGATTAATTTTTCGTACGAACATGTCACTTACGAACACTTGTCGCTTCATTTTCAAATCATATGCTTTTCTTAACACATTATTGGAACCTCAATTCCAATTTTCTTGAAATTCTTGATTGGTATTTTCAAAGAGATTTAAACCGAGTAATTACGTAATTAAATTTTTCGCACATTTTTTAATTAGGTGGAAAGGAAATATTGCATGCAATTTTGGAACTCTTAATTACAATTATTTTATTATTATGTGATTTTTTCCTCGTATTATTAGTTTTATGGTCCAGCACCGAGCTGAGGCTTAATTACGTGATTTCGTGATTGATTATAATTAAAATTTTAACGGCCTTGAACAAAATCAATGCCTGAGTAAAAATCGGAATCATTGATCAATTTCAAAAAGTTTGTGATATTTTCGAAAAAGTCATGTCCACTAGTATTTCGGGGAATATTGAATGAATGTCATAAAGGAAGCGATAAAACGATATCATAAAAGAGAAGTAACCTCGATATTGCTACGCGTAGAAATTTGCGTGGAATTTCGAATTCTTTCAAAGTCGTTCCGAATTTTTGAGAGCTATGATGGAACTATTTACTCAAGAGAGTTCAAGGTTTTACACAAAATTTGCGAGTTCGCTCCAATATCTGTTTTTAATATTGCTTCGATTTAATTCGATATTATTCATTAAAAAAGTGTTTCCAAAATTATTATTCCCGATCGATATGATCATGCCCGAGAAAAATGTTTATAAATGTGGTTTGGAAGTGTCTAAATAAATACAGTACTGACCAATTACTAATACAATTATTCAGAGAAACAATGCGGAAAATATAAACACAATTCTTTGAACTATTGACTTTTGTTATCATTTTACTAGAAGAATTTGTATTCCATGTCAAAAGTGTCGAGCATTTTTGACTAGATTTATGAAAACTGTGTCGTCGAGCATCAAAAATTGTTAAGTAAAGTGCGCGAGGCAAAAACAGCTGGAAATATATTTCATTGCAAACTGCTGCTCCGCAATCCTCCAAAGGCACAGGATACGGCGACACTCGATGTAATTGCGTTCAAAATTGTTCGTTGAAACAGCGCCAGCCCCGAAAAAATGAACTCCCATGTATTCAAAAAACGCAAATCAAAAATGAAAATGCCATAAATCGAAAATGTAATGCATTCCTCATAAAAAACTAATCGTTGATGTTCTTACTTTCAATTATATGATTCTTCAAAAATATCCTCACTTCGCAAATACGAAATCATGATCCACCTGTAATCTACAATGACATTTTCACTTCTTGGATTCAACATTTTCCTGCTACATCAAGCCGTAGGTGTACAGAGAAGAAGAACAATATGTGTATCCTGATCTTGAAAAATGTTCGGTTCCTAAGCCAGTTGCTACCATTGTCGCCGATGTATAGCACGGGAGTATCTTTCTATGGCGTTATATAATACGACATTAAGCTGACGAACTTTAAGGCGTCTAAGGTTCATCTTTCTGCTCAAAAGCAAGTCTTCGAAGTTACGGTATTGTTTTCCGACTGATTGTTTAGAACAATACGGTAACGGTATCGAATACATCATTTACCGGAAGAGCCGCAGGTTTTGTTTACTAAATAATTGCGGAAAATGTATCCGTGTAATTGGCCCTTGCATTAGTATATATTAAATACGTAACTCAATAATCGAATTATGCTCTAGTGCTTGTAAAAATTATGTCTGTAGAATGTTTTGAATTTTTTTTCCGTGTATAAGAATCTTTGCAATGCGAGCTTTTTACTGTTTATAGAAAATTTGTATGTTTACGAATATTCATTCTATAATAGACGCGATGGAATTACAAAACGCTCCGCGTAGGTAACACTCTCCTTTTACACGCAGGGTATTAATTATTATTGATTTTATTATGTTTTCGGATCATGTTCCGTCGCAAGGCGAGTAGCTGGGAAACAAATTTCATGCAATTAAAGCGACGAAAATAGATCGTAGTTTTGATCCGCGTCAGAAATAACACGTTTTTGTTCGGTTTTTTTGGGCATACAAATTGTTGTCATCATCTTACAAGCTCAACCCTTTTGTTGAACGTAAACAAAAAAAGCAATTGAAAAAAACAAATTTTTCCTATGATTGTTTATCCCGGAGCAAAAGTAATGCAATATTGGTCAATATCTTGCTCACGATTTCAGTTTTCAAGGTTGATGTTCAGGATTTTCTGGCTTCCTTGATTATTAAATCATCATTGAAATAAAAAAAACCCGAATCTTTGCGCAGCCGGGAACGAAGCTTTTTTTATTACGCAGGTTACGCTCGAGAAATCTCATCGTAAAGTCTACATTAGGATTAAGTGGTATGGATACTCAAACTTTCTTAGCGCAAAGCACAAGATACGCATCGACCTTCGAAAATCTTATAATTTACCCTTAAGAGAAAATGCTTTTATTGCTCTCAGCGTTTTTTAGTGTTAATTTTCTCCGCGATTCAATAAGTATTGCACGCTACGACGTAATATGTATACTTCGGTGAATAAATGAAAACATTTCAATGAACAATTACTCATTGACCTTGAAGATAGGATGAGCGATGTAATTCAATTTATAAATCGAACGAACTCATCCGAAGTGAATATTAATTACGTAAGAATTGAGCGAGCTGGAATTATAGAACAATTCAAATCGAGGGAAAAAAAGATTAAATAAAATTCGCGATTTATGCAAAAATTTATTTTGGATCTTATTGATATTTTGGAACTGGATTATATCGAGGAAGAAATTTATTTACAATTCATCATGTCGATACATAAATTACTTATATTTTCCGAATTATGTTTCATATTTATCGATACACAGAAATGAACAATTAAAATTTTATATTTGTAATAAATTGGAATTTTTCAGTTTTTGTACTCGGTAATTTATGCAAGTATTTTCTTTTCCAATAAGTACGTCAAAGTACAAAGTAATGAATAGTTCAATTCATCCGGGAAATTCACAATTACAAATGTGGTATCTCTTTCAATGACAAATTGCTGCAATTTTCGGAGACTGAAAACGTCCTAAAATAAATATATGTTTATTTTTATATTGCTATTCGGTTTGTACTTTGAATAATTAACAGCATCGAAATCAGGCTGACACAACATTAAAACAACATCTCATAATTTCCCTCTTTCCCGCAACTCCTCGTTCGATTAACGCAGTTTTTACGCTAAAAAATTGCTGTGAATTTAAATTTTATTCAATTAAAGTGTACGAGTTTTTTCACATGATAAAAGAAAATACCGATGAAAAAGCAGAACTTTCGAGCAATATTATGCAAAAACTTGAATAATTTCAAGAAACTCCAAAATTGAGTTACGGTTTGTTAAACTTTGTAAAATTCCAAAAATGTTTTCAGCGTGTTATCAGAAATGCACTACCAACTAATAAAATAAAACTAAAATCGTGACCCCCCATTTTTTCAGAATAAACAACAGTTGTTATTCTGATGACGTAATTTCCCATTTTTTTGTATTGTGAAGGCGGGACAGCATTGATCGGTACGTATAAGAAGTTGTGAATTCTCCGCGATACTTTTGTCCTCGCTCGAACCTTCGTTAAAGTCAACGCCTTGCGTCTTATTGGACGAACCGTCTTCCTTTGCCTCTTCCAAAGAAGAGCTAGCCACAGCAATTTTTTTCACCTCCGATTTCACGTGCACCGCTGACTGGTAGTCCCGAGATGACAAGCTATCTCGATGCAGCCGAAAATGTTCTTCGGTTTCGCTCAACAACGATCCAAAAACGTCGGCTGGATTATGGAAATTCGGCGCTCCCACGGAGTTCGACCTTAACTCTACGAAAAGGTGAAAATTTCAGAAAGTTTCGAACTGCTCCGTCATTTTTAAAACGCTCTTACCTCTGCTGTCCACGATTTTCGTCGGCGAATTAGTAACTGACCTCTGAGCTACATCTTGAAAAGTAATGGGGGAGTATATTCTTTTATCTTCGGTCAAAAAGTTCACGGAAAGTGTCGGCGAGGGCACTCTAGATCCTTTTCTCGACACCTGTTCCGGAGTTCTTTGATAACTAACGCTTGGGATAGACGGTCTTTTCTCATTGGCCCGAGCTATCCATTGCAGAGGTTGTTGGATAATTATCCCTTTAGTTAGTTTGGATCTGTACTCTCTTTTCTGTAGCCAGTAAGTCTTCATTACACCTGTAACCGTGTTTTTAACGACCGAACAATGAGATTCTTTATTACTTCGTGGTACTAGTGACAGTCATTATGTTTCAACCTTTTCCTTTAACTTGCATTTCCCCTCTTTCTTTAACGTTGTAGGATGGCGACAAGGCTTCTCGCGTTGAATGAGAAATGTGGATGTGCATCGACTCGCTAGTCGCCTCCATTCGGGAAGCGGTATTCTATTTTCATCGCGATATCGATTACAATTATATTGTTTCACGTAATTCTATTTCTGTTTCATGTTTTTCGAATTCTCACCACAGAGTCGCCGAAGAGACAATAACGGGGCATTTTTAATCCGACAATTCCAGCGACTACGGCGCCACTGTGAATCCCCACTCGTATTTTCAGGTGTTCCCCTTTTCAAACAATCAAAATCTTATCAGTTGGAAGATTTTTTCGGTGACGGGAAAAGCGGTGAACGGAATTGTTTCATCCGTCAAAATACATCGATTTTTTGCAGGAATTTAAATTTATTATCGTTTTTCAAATTAATGCTACCTGTCGAACGATCTTTTAAATCGGTTATCGCTTCAACCATATCAAGAGCCATGTCACAAACTCGATCCGCGTGATCGCTTTGTCTCACTGGTGCACCGGAAACAACCATGTATGCGTCTCCTATTGTTTCCACCTGCAGAACAAAAATATGGAATTGTATCTTGTCGGGAAAGATTTAAGACTCAACGAATCTTGTTTTTTGCGCATTTTGTGATTTTTGCTAGGGTCAACGTTCGATTTACATACTTTGTAGACCCGATTTCTCTCGGTCAGCGTGTCAAATAAGGAGTACATGGCATTCAGCATAGAGACGACTTCCATCGGGGTTATGCGACTGCAAATCTCGGTAAACGAAACAACGTCGGAAAACAGTACGGAAACACTGTCAAACATCTGAAAAAGGCGTTGAAATTTCACGAAACGAGTCGAAGAACGAGGGGATTTGGTACACCGGATCAGCAAATTCAACTTCCTCGAAGAAAAATGGTAATTTACCTCGCAAGTGTCGATAGGACTTTCTCCGTTTCTTAAGCGATCGGCAACTTGTTTCGGTATCATTTGATAGAGCAATTCGTCGGTCCTCCGCATTTCTTCGTCCAATTTTCTCATGGATTCTTCGAGTTTTTTACTTTTCAACTGTTCCTGATCGAGCGCTAGTTTCAATTCCACTGATTGTTGAGTTCCGGCGAGCATGAGGTCTCTGTTTTAACGGTAAAATTATTTCGGTGATGCTGTTCTTTAATAAATGTGTTCGAATTGGGGATTCGTCGTATTAACCTGCTAAAATCGTGCATGGAGAGATCGTTAATGTACAATCCAGTTGATATTAATGCGTTCAAGTCAGGCATAACCGGTGTTCCCAAGTACATCATCATTTTCCAATTATCCATGTAAATCATTTGACCTGTCGTGTAAATTTGTGTCATTTCATGACATTAACACGCCGCAAAATCTGATTTTCATATTTTTTCAAAGTCCCAGTAATGGACCGGGCCGTGAAAGAAATACAAAGAACGTGATTATTATTAACTTTTTCTACGAAATAACAATCGTAGTTAAAAATAATTTTTAATTTTAATCGTAATCACGTTTTTGCCAGCCATGTCCATTACTGGGACATTCGTGCTTCCGACTACTTAATTGCACGTAATTAAAAAACTAATTACAACTGCACAAAATCGAAAAATGCAACTTGTTCTTAAGAGAATTCTACATTGTTTACGAAAAGAACAGAATCTAGAAAGTTATTTTTCACTTGGAAATCAGCGTTTGAATTTTCAATTTTGCTCAAGTGGTCCATTACCGGGAAATTTTATTGGGGGATTTTATCGAATCTGGAATTACCTTTAAGCCTCAAATTTTTTTCATCTTGTGAATCTCGTTCCATGTTCAACAAAATGCTGCCTCTTCTGTTATCATTCGAATGATCGGCAATCACTGCTTCTACCGAGAGCAGCTCGAAAATGTTATTCGTTCTGTTCAAAATCTGAAAAATTGCCGTCGATTATAACCGAAGGTTTTTAAAAATTCGTTCTAAAAAGTTGCAACTCACCGATTGGAATTTGAAAGCAATTAATGGTTTGACCAAATCGAACCAATGCGTTATCTTTTTCCCAACGAGGTCAGGAAGTATGACCATTAACGAATTTCCAATGCTTCTCACGACCATATCGGATCTGCAATATTGAATCGTTTTTCAAAGTCCAAATTGAGATTTTGAAAAACAAAAAAAATCCCTTTTGGAATTACGATTTAAAACCATTGGGAAAATTCGCCAATTTTCCAACGGACATTCCAAAAGGATTTTTTGAGTTAGGATGGTTAATCAAACTTCATATTTACCCGAAAACAATGCAAAACGGGAAAATTTCAAACAGCACCGCCGCCCCAATGGGCAAATGTTTTTCTTCGCGCGTCATGGCAAGAGAAGCGAAAGTAAACGCGCGATTATCAAATTTCAACTGAAACGTAACATGGATGGTGTCAAAAAGTAATTCTTCTCGTATGAGTTCGATGGTCAGTTGCTTTTTGTAGAAATGTCGAGCGACTTCTCTGATAATGCCCATCGTATAATAAACGAAACCTCGACGTTTACTTCTGTAGTGAAGAGTCAAACCTGGGGCAACAAACAAAAACGAGTCTTATAAAAACGATTTCGGCGAGCGAAATCGTGTTTTTTAACAATTACCGTGTCGAGTTTCGTTTTCGCAAATGAAAGATGGCGCTCTCATTCTCGGGTACGAGAATTTCAGGTACTCGTGAAGATTGTCGAGTCCGTTCAAGAAATCTCGGACGTGACGACCCAGAACAGACATAACCCGATCATATCCATACTGGCCGACGAATCCTACGAAGTGTACGCCCATTTGATCGAAGAATTCCCTCTCGGAAATACCAAGTACCTGAAATCCTTATCAAGTTGAACAGAAATATTGATAACGAAATTATCTGGCAACAATTCAAAAACCTGGATTGCTTTTTTCGCCAATCTTGGTATGAGATTCTCCGGGTAAACTTGGTGGACGCTGAAGCTCGGTTGGTCGACATTCGCTTGCCTCCGAATTTCTTCCCATAAATCTTCTCCGTAAACCTGCCTTATGTACTCCGACATATTTTCTAAGATTAGGCCGTACATGATTGATTACTTCGCTGTATTTACTGAAAAAATCAATGATTATTCCCAAGGGTTGCCTCGCGAATCTCGCGATTCGTTCCAACAAATGTTGCAAGGTAGAAAAGCGAAAGTTTTCTCGGAATATCTTGGACACTACAAAAAACAATTTGATTTGATAAAGTAATTTCATTCATTTATTTCGCTCGTGAGTTACGAATGCATCTTTTAGGTGGTTCATATTTCATGTTGAATTAAATCTTATTATTAAACCACTCAAAACTTTGGTCACGTAGAATAGTCCGTCCGTGATTATGCTACGCTTTAAAAACAAGAAGTATGGGGAAGTTGCATATTTCGATAGCCAGTGATGATTACGCATCGACCTTGTACGCTTCGAGAATTCAAAGGCGCAGAAATTTTGGCGTGCAATTAAGCTCGAAAACGCCAGAAAATGGAAAACACTTTCGATTCTTCGAGTTCGATTTTGTAATTGTGAATTTCTGAATTTGTTTATCATTAAAAATCATTTTGAGTTCTTATCAACTGATTATTTCGATGTAATTGTGAGTTTTCGAAAATCATTGTTCCTTTTTTGAAAACAACGTGAAATCCTGATGGCTCAATTTTCATCGGAAGAAAGAAAAGAATATTGGGACGATTAAAAATGCGCGAATCTAGCGCGATATAAATTAGCGGCACATCTGCACTTCTATTTATATCAGTTTACTCTTTAAGATCGTAATGAAGTCACTAGAAAAATATCCTGAAATAAGCTCCATCGTCGATATTCTTAATTTCACATGTATTTATTTTGCAGATTCCCGCCACGTGCCGCGTATTGCTTTCGAGATAAATGTGTCACTCGAAAAAAGCGATATTTTTATTTTTACATTATTACGTGAAAAAGTAATGAAATTGAAAATTATTTCTATCGATGTTATCGTCATTCCGAATATTTCATTTATGTCTACTCCAGGGTAAATGTAAAAAATAATTGATTACTTTTTTTCAATTGGAAACACGCGTTTATTACAATTATTAACAAATGTATTGGCCAATTAATTTCACTTTCAAAATTAATATTTCCGTACAAAAAAACTCAAAAATAAAAGTTTAATTTAGTGTTGCACTGTAAATTCATAGCGTTCAAAAATAACGGAAACTTCAGCGAAAACTCCATTTCAACAAACTCGGAATAAATAATTAATTCTTTAAAAACGGGTGAAAAATAACGGAGAACTTTTCGTGGGCCAAGAAATAATTCTTCGAACAGTTTCCGCTTTTCCAAGTCACAAAATATCAATATTCTTCGCACGTTCCACCCAGAAAGAAATTGTTCTTGCACACAATTCATTACCTTTGGTATCAATGACATCGCAGTTCACCTCGCGATGAGTCATAAATCGCTGCAGATCGCAGCCTTGAAAAATGTCAGTTGCTCGATGCAAAAACCCTGTAAGTCGACTTCCTCGTAAAAAATTCTACGATTCACGGTATAATCGAGTGTCACATGGTAAAATCTACAAATCTGCACTGTCCAGTACCGGAATCAATTACTTTTTCGACGTAAACTTCCTGGTTCTCCCCAGTGAACTACTTGATACACGCTCTGACATCGAACTAAAGCGAAGAGGAAGTCGTGAAGGAAAGCGCGGCTCCACGAAATATAGTCGCCTTCACGCGAGAATGCAGCGAAGTTAGGGTGGAAAGACTCCATATTTTTCCATCATCGAAAATATAAAGATCGATTTTTCAATCATCCCATCTTTCAATGAAATAAAATAACATAGTAAAGCTCAAAGTTTATTCAAGTTACGAAAAACAAACTTTGCGCGATTATCCAACTTCCGGCTGGGGTTTTCTCCCTCGATTTTTTCCCTCGCGTGAAAGGAAAGGGAGTGAAGATTCTTCCCCTTGCAGTAGCACCAAATTCTCTCTTTATTTGTACAGTGGCTCGCGTTAAATTTCAGAAAATGTCAATCATTGTCTCGAGCACAGTGGCGTGTTTCGGATCATTAAGCTTCGAGTATGGTCCTTCATTTTAGCTAATAAAATCCTTATCACGACGAAACACGTGAGGAAAATAGACGTTTGGACATTATGCATTCATGGATTCATGATCTAATCAATAAATGAGTTTTGAAATTGAATTAATATAATGACCCTCGAAAAACGGAAACATATGTGGTATATATGTTTACATTTTCCGAGGGAATAATCAAAATGAGTAAAAATTGCGATGCAATATACCTTTTTACAAGCATCATGTGCTCGGTTCTAAAAAAGGCGATTGCTCACGTATTTTCGAACAGATTTTAAATACGTAGGGACAATCACTTTTTTAGATAAAATTCCTCGGTGAACGCACTCAGAACTTTGATGTTTTAATGTTGAACACGATTTATGGTATACCAGTATAGAAAAAACGATGGAAGCTACGAGAGAATAGATAAAATTTAACGAGGAAAACGTAGTGGTGACATCGATTAAAAAATCGCAAAGAGGAACGCGTATTTTTCGAGCAACCTCATCTCTTCTACCCTTAACATTGTTTAGGGAAAGTCGAAAAGAAAACAGCGCAAATGCGCAAACTCCGGGGTATAAGTCTGAAGTAAGACATGCACGTGCGCGAAAAATCAATTTCACGAGTGACATAGGAAACTGATTATTTTACGCTTATCATTTCCGATATAATGCGTGATTTTCAAGCTGCGAAAATTGTCATATTAATTCGCGCTTTGCTCGAACGTGGATTCGATTCGAATTTTTTCGTATTTAAATCACTGATTATATTACGGTGTAATTAGTTTCGAGAAGAATTCAATTCCACGCATTTTTTCATCGTCGAAAATCAGCATTTTTCATGAATTTCGAGGGCCTTGAAGAATCCGAAAGTTCTTTCAAATTTCAAATCCAGACGCGCCATCTGTGTCATAACTTGAGAACTAAACTGTCTCTCTCTTTTTCTAATCTGCGGATAGAAAGAGATAGCCAATGTTGATAAAGTTTTAGTTTTTATTGGTTTTTATCATTCCCAATGCTTGCAATGTTGTAATCACGCGTAAAAAAAAGTGTTAAAGGCCGGTGCGATTGCAACAATGCAATCTTCGGCATATAAATTGACTTATTTAGAAACGAAACGTGGACAATTTTAATGCAATTTATCATAATCCTATTTCGAGATGAGTCGTGATTACAAAGACGATAAGAAATCGGTACTGATCCCGGTTTTATTAACAGCGTTCGCGATTCCAGTGTCCATGGTTTTTTGGATCGTGAATGTTATCTACACTATTTTTTCACCCGACTCCGAAAATTATTACGAAGGTAACCCAATTTCATTTCGAATCTTTTAACCCAAAACCGCGTAACAATGACCAATAATAGTTATCGTATTAAACCATTTAAATACCAATCGTTTCAGCGTTTACGAAAATGCGTCAAAACTCTGATTTCTTTAGATAAAAAATATTTGATGCTTACATAACCTCACAAATTTCTAGGGAAGCCCGTGATATCGCCCTGGAGATGGTTGTCCTCTGTTTTCGTCCCAATCGTCTTTGCTTTATGGGGTTTGAAGAAAAAAAGCCTCGATTTATCCGGAGCGATTTTAGGTAAAAAAAAAAAAATATTTCGAAAAACACAGAATTACAAATTATTAACTTTTGCACTGTTTTCCAGGCCTTTTCATCGGGTTCATTTTGACCCTGACTAGTTTCGCGCATTTGGCGTGTCTGATAACGTTTTTCGTCACGTCGTCGAAAATCACGAAATTCCGATCGGAGAAAAAAAGGAAATTGGAAGCAGGCTTTAAAGTCGGCGGCCAGAGAAATTGGATCCAGGTTCTTTGCAACGGCGGGATGGCAGCGCAATTAGCGTTGTTGTATTTATTAGACTGCGGTTGCGGCGAAAGACCTATTGATTTTTATAGAGATTATAGAAGTTCCTGGCTTTCTATTGGTATTTTAGGTAACATCCGAAAATACATGGTTCCATTGCAACAAATAATTCTGTTCCATCGAATGAATACAATTGTAACTACAAAGCAAACATTTATATTTTAGGAGCATTCGCTTGCTGTAACGGAGACACTTGGGCGTCGGAAATAGGAACCGTGATTGGCAACTCCAACCCGTTTCTCATCACGTCAAGAAAAAAGGTCCCCAAAGGTGAATCGGAAATTCAAAGATAAAAGAGTTTACTTATCTCACGATTTGTGAGTTTATGAAAAAAAGCTGGAGCGGATTTGACTTTTTGTTTTTCTGAAATTTGGTAGGTACAAATGGCGGTGTCTCTTTCATTGGACTGTTGATGTCTCTGTTCGGTGGTTTGGTGATTGGACTGGCCCATTATATCACAGTTATTCACATGGTCGATACCGTGGTCTTGCAATTGTCGCCTCCTCAATGGCCGATAATCATCGCAGGTGCATTCGGTGGCTTTTTCGGCAGCGTCGTCGATTCCCTGCTTGGAGCTACGTTACAATATTCTGGTGAATTTGATTGTCGCTGATGATTGTATCTTTACTCGAATGTATTTATTTTAAATGTTGACTTTATACTTGTTTTTTCAGGTCTGGATGAAAAAGGAACCATCGTGGAACATCCGGGAAAAGGAATCAAACACATCTGCGGGAAACAAATTTTAGATAATCATAGTGTTAATTTGTTGTCAAGTATATCTATAGCATTGAGTTTACCCATATTGGCCAATCTGTTTTGGCCATAAAATTGTGTTTTTTGGGATGGGAATGTCTGTAACATAGTCCTCGTATTTTTGTAATGTATAATATTGGAAATTTGTTATAGTTGCATTTAGAGAGAGAATGTTTAAGCAGATTTTGTTTAAAATCATGTTACTTCCATAATTATTGAATTTCGCGTTGTTTATACTTTGTACTTTTATACGTTTTTTGCATTTTGTTGATTTGTAACATCGAATTATGAAATTCCTATGAATCGGAGCGAGTAATAAATAGGTTCCAACATAATCAACGTTTTATTTGATCGTATATATATGTACAGCGTTCGTTGATGTAAATACAAAGACATATAGTCAATCTTTTTATACATACTTTTCGTTCGGAACGTCACATAAAGCTCGCTAATTTTACGGATCACACATTCTTTTTAATTTTTCTGGATGGATAATTATTCCGAACAATTTTCCGAGCGACTGGTAAACATTGTTTTTGAAAATCGAGATAAATAATTTGAAAGACTGTCAAAAAGCACGATTTTTCCAAAAATTAACGACCATTTCCAGACAATTTTCACCAGTCGCCCTGCATTGTTTCTGAGTTCTGTACAAATGTTTGCGCGCTTGCAAGACACGGATAGATCAGGTACTTAATTATTGTAAAGCCATTAATAGTGAGCAAAAATCATTTATCCACAAATAATCAGCATGAGGAATGAGACTACAACGCAACAATAAGACATTTTGATATGTTCTTAGAGCGACATTCAATATTTTAATTCACATTTTCGGCATTTACAAAAAATTTGCGATTGCATATGAAACATTACAGATAACTAAACTGTTCAAACATTTTCAAAAATTAATTGTTTCGTTGTTACATTCCTTAAATAGTAATAATTATCCTTCGAATAATTTCATACAAATAATTATACACGTTACGTATTCCTAGAGCAAAAATACGAATTTTAAACAAATGAATAAATAAAAAATAAATTACAAATGAAGAAAATAGAATTGTACAACAATTGTATTTCACAAACTTCAATAACATCGTAATTTTTTCCGCATTCGGCAAATTCAAAAATAACAACTATCGCTCCTTTCCCGCAAATTACACAAATTGTTCGGCACTCATTTCGCGTACGTCAATTCGAGACATTTGTCACATTATTCCGCAATACAATTACGTATTTACAAATATTTACAACGCGGGCTTTTCGTCCTGGATAAACAGAAACAGGACAATACCTCGTAAAATACATGTATGTATGTCACGAATCCAATAATTATCACCAGCATCAATATTATTCTTGTGCTTAATTTCGTAAAATGTCTCGTAAACTGCATCGCATTTGGACGTGTCCTCCTTCCACACCTGCGGTTTTCTCGATAAATAACCGGAGAGTACTAAAAGCAGCTTCATTTAAATTTCAAAACTCCGTCATTCGATCCAGTCAAATCGGATGAAACCTTGGGAAAAATGCCTTTTCCCCGTCCAATTTGTCCGGATCAATTCGGCTCAAAAACGCAGTAAAAAAGGATGAAAAACTTACGAAAGGATGCACTTTCAAACTTTGTACTCGAATTCTTAAAAGTAGATGTTGCAAAAATAATGTAAAATTAAGAATCTTCGGTCCCGTGTAATTCCGAATGCTGGAACGAATCGCATCCGTCTTCTATGCTGGATGTCGAATTTCTGGCACTGGCGCCGTTGGCGCCGAGCGATAATCACACCTGTACCTGACCTGCGGTTGATCGTACAAACTGAAACAAATACCCACGATGGACTGAACTCGAATTGTTGCCCCTCGCACGATACGGACATCGCAGCCATTTATTCCATCTTTTCAAACACTCTCACCGCTCATTATCCGTATCGTACCATTGACAATCCGCGCAAAGAATTGCTGAAACGCAATCTTTGCCTTCTTTTGGGGCTCGAACGAAAAGAAAATGCTTGATATCTCAGTACGCGAAAAACGAAAGAAAAAATCGGGAAATCGGGGGGGTCACATTTGGCCATTTCGTCAATTGATTCACACTTGAACCTCGTTTAGTTGGATCGATTCTACTTCTGTCATTCTTCGTTTACTGTGATTTACCGAAACAGTTGTAGCCGAGCAAGAATTTGCTCTCGTGCGAAGCGAGGATCCTTCCCATTTTCGTTTGAACTGGGCGATGACCTGCAAGAAACGCGCATTAATATGTATCGAATTATGCACGCCCCATGTCTCGAATAAGCCGATCTTTTCTCGGGTAAACGAATGAATTTCATGTTCGGAAGAAACATTTTAATTTTAAAACAAAGCACGGTTATCATACAAAAAGATGCGACTCGACGCAACGAGAGTTATGCATTATTTAGTACCTCGCCATTACAGAAGCAGAACAGTACCGCCACAGCCAATCCCTGAGAACAATATTGAAAAACTTTCCATTAGGATTTAGATTGCAAGAATTTTCTCAATTTACGATTACCTGATAAGACGCGGTGATAATGGAAACGATGTCATATACCCATTCCCATGGATGACCGTAAGGGGGTCGAAAAGGGGTCGCAAGATAATGCAAGCCCAAAAGTGGCACTAAAAGAACCGTGGCTCTGAAAATGACAGTTTTTTTGGGTACTTGGAATTAATTTTCGCGCAAGCGTGATTACCTTACGGCTTGTCGAATTCCTAATGATGGTTGAACCACGCCTGGACCTCTTCTGAATTTCATGACGATCACCCGAATTATATTTACTAGGAATAACAAATTTAGGGCTAAACTCGCGACTACGGGGTAAAGCATTATTTTGAAATAATGCCCGTTGTCTGTCCAACAACTGGAATGCGAAAAAAAAGACATCAATGTTTTGTCAAATTCACTCTTGCGTTGACCGTAATGAGTTTCGTGCCTTGCCTCTTAGAGCAATTACCGAGCTCTGCGGACTAATTAAAACTCCATTACGCAACTTCCAGATAATTATTCGCAAGAACAAATCGATTTTTCGTAAATAATACGTACTATCCGAAGTCGATGATGCTACTACTCGTTGCTCTCATGACCGCGTACATGGTTAATATTGGTATGGGAGATAACCATCCGTAAACCGTTAACCATTTCACAAGCGCGTGCTCATTCGTGAAAGCGCACACCAAAATCGTGTGTAAATAAAATCCCTCGCAAAGCATCCACATGTAACTTGCCATCATAAAGTAGTACAAAACAATGTGGAGTCCTCGGCAGTAGAGCTGGAAAATGCAAGTCAGCGTTTTTCAGCCGGGAAATGTTGAAGACATCGAGTTCCGATGAAATACTGACCCCGTTTGTCAGAAGTAGGTACGGATTGCCCACGATTGTTTGGTAGTAAACCAGCCACATGACGTTGCAAATCGCGAAAGAAGTGAAAAGGTTCATGTGAATCGATATTCTTGGACATCGAAGCGACCTGTGAAAGCAGAGACATTTTCCGGACATGATTTCTACCGGTTTTATTCGGGATGAAAACTGAATTAGAATATGGAAATGCACTTTTTTCCGAACAGAAACGAAAACCTTCAGTTCGCGGAGTTTCTTTTTGCTTCGGAACGAAAGTAGACGGATGCCGATAAAAAATATGCAAATTGTTTTGTTTTGTACAAATGTACTCACTTGAAATATCCGTAAATGAATAAAGCGAGTAAGAGAGCAACGAGTGATATAACGTATCCGATCTGGTATAAGAGGACCACGGTATTTTCCCACTGGAATGAAGGATAATTATCGGGTCGATTATTTTGATGAATATGTTTTTCTGTTGTTTCAACTCACTTGGTATTGCGCTACATCGACGCAAGTCGTGTAATTACTGTGCAGACGAAACTTTTGGTAATGATGCCAGGTGCCGTTGGGCTCGCAGATTTTTTCAGCGAACCCTAGAAAAAAGCCAATTTTTTATCACATTTTTAATTTCGTGAGAAAGACGAAAATTGGCAATTACTCGACTAATATTCCAGTAAAAATTAGAACGTTTTAAACTCGGGGAAAATCAACGATTTTTGCAATTTCTGAATAATAACTAAATAAAATATGTCTTCGACATGAGAAAATTGTTTTCTAGCGAAGAGACGGAAAATTCGATCTCGAGGGTTCGCGACATGCAAGCTGCGATTTGAATATTGTGGCAGCCGCTGTCGCCGTGAAAGATAGAAGAAATTGATGAACAATTGTTTTCTCCTTTAATCGGGTTCAAAAATGTAGAGTTTATTAAAAAAATCGCTTCATTTTTTGAAACACAAAACAAATATCCAGTTGTGCAATACTTTTTTTATTACTCAAAAATACGAAATCGAATACTAGAACTTTGCGAGCGAACTGAATATTCTCATCGAATATCGTAATAATTTTATTCTTTTATAAAATTAAAAAACCATCCAATAAATCGTAATAATTTATTTGCAAGTGGAACTTTCGTCTGCGAAATCTTCGTAAAAAATGAATCAATCGAATACATCGTTACAGAATTTCATCTGCATCATTTCTGAAATTCACACGCGTCGGAAAAGTTCCATTAAAAAGAGCATTATTTCGTACTAGCAAGGTCACGTGATGAAAATGGAAAGCTGCAAAGTTAGTCATTCGAAGTCAGTGCCAAAGCCGAAGACCCTCGTGCACCGTCGAGCCGTTATCAGCGATGCAAGAACCAATAATCACCACGCGATATGGACGATTGCGCGGCACAATAGAAAACAATATCGATGGGGGAACATATCTCTCTTTCAAGGGAATACCCTACGCTAAATCACCGGTCGGAGAGTTGCGTTTTTCGGTAAGAAATGCCTTTTTACCGCGAGCGAATCGGGTCGATCGCAATAAGGTCACGGTATAAGTAGACAAGGTGGCCTTTCGCATGTCATTACGTTGAAAAAATCGACGAGGAAATTGAATCCGAAGCATGCTATCATCATTTTCAGCCGGAACAACCGAACTTATTTAGGGCGGCAGTAAAGAAACATCGATTTCAAACATTGTTTCGCACGAAATCTTCGAATGATTTATCCTTCGATAAGACATTTCATGAACTAAAGACTTTTTAGAACCCAGTTCCGCCGGAACCTTGGAATGGCGTGCGAGATGCGATTGAACACGGCGATAATTGCGCACAGAGGGATAGAATAATGCGCAATACTCGTGGAAGCGAAGATTGTTTATACTTGAATGTTTACACGAATTTTATCGATGTCACGTCCAAACTTCCGGTGATGGTGTGGATTCATGGCGGAGCATTTATGTTTGGAAGCGCAGATAGCGACATGTTTGGTCCGGATTATCTTTTGAAACATGAGGTCGTTGTAGTAACGATTAATTACCGCCTCGGTGTTTTAGGTTTGGTTTTTTTCCATTTTTATTTAGCCTGCACCTCTAAAAAATGATTCAGATCCGACTAGTTTTCATCATCATTCCAGGGTTTCTGAATTTAGAGGACGAAATATGTCCCGGAAATCTAGGCTTCAAGGATCAAATATTAGCGTTGAAGTGGGTGCGGGAAAATATTAAATATTGGGGTGGAAACCCCGACAACATCACCCTCTTCGGAGAAAGTGCTGGAGCCGTGAGTGTCTACTTCCTCGCTTTATCTCCCTTATCTCGAGGTACATCTCTTTTTTTCCTTTCAAATTTTACAAAACGACATTCGATCAAAATTGTTTGATTAATGTTTTTTAATGTTACAGGATTGTTCCATAAAGCCATTTCTCAAAGCGGCGTGCCCTTAAATCCTTGGGCTTTCATGCCGAAAAATCCCGTATCTTACGCTCACCGACTTTGCGAAATTCTCGGCGAGAAATCGAAAGATCCGAAGACCATCATCGACTTTCTCCGAAGAGCTGACATTGATGAGTTAATTAATGCTCAAGAGAATGTTCTCACGAAAAAGGTAACGATTTGACGTTTCCATCAATCGATGACATCAATCAATTCGATTTCCCGGCAGGAAAAACATCGCGTGCTCTACCCTTTTGGACCGGGCATCGATCTAAAATCGGAAGAGCCGTTTTTAACGAGCGAGCCGTCGATCGCGGTAAAAACTTTGGTAAACGTTCCGTTTCTTCTCGGGTTTAATAGTTTGGAAGGAGCATTGATGGTCGCAGGTACTTGATAATCAATCGATTAAAACTGTTTTTCAACGCGTGACAATCATTCCAGGAAAAACGGAAAAAGATTTCGAAGTGATCAATGCTATGTACACAGAAATGTTACATCCGAGCACATTATCATTGTTAGCTCGGAAATATATTAACTCTCGGAGCTTGAGAAAATATTATTTCGGGGAAGAAGATGTTTCTATAAAAAACACGGAGAAATACGCCAGAATGTGCAGCGAACTTTATTTCCAGCATGGCATTATAGAGAGCTGGAAATTACAAGCGCAGAGTCCAACCCCGACTTACTGCTACCAGTTTTCTTATCAGGAAGCACCCACTTTTGTTAAGAGAATGTTCAGTTTGGAATATCTTCCAGGTTTTTTACGAGTCCACTTTTTATACCACTAGATAACAATTCTTTTAACGTAGTTTTCGTACCGTTTTCATAATGAAAATACCGAATTTTAATTACTTCATTCATTAATTACACTTTTCGATAAAAACTCTTATCGGGTAATATTGTTATCTTCGTTATTTTCGTAGGTGCTTGTCATACGGACGAAATGGATTACATATTCCATATGCCTATAAAATCGTTGATCGATCTCGAACCAGCCAAGCCTGACACAAATGAATACAAACTGACGAAAAGAATGACAAAAATGTGGACCGATTTCTCCAAGACGGGGTGAGAAAGTTTCCAATGTTTCTTTAATTACCGATAAATTTCAGCCATGTTTAAACAAGCTACATGACTCTTTTTTCCCCCGTTCGATGTAGGAATCCTACCCCGAATACATCGAATCTAATACCACTTTATTGGCGTCCTATTGAATGTTCTACACTTCATTACTTGAATATCAATGAGAACCTTTGCATGGAATCTTTCCCGATAACGTACGATTTATTGGATGCAGTAGATCAACGAGTTAGTAAATTGTAGGGTTTTGTACATTTTCTTTACAACGCAAGGAAGATTTTTTTCATTTTTAATCATGTCCTTTGCGTGTTTGTGAATGCTTTTTCAGAAATAAAAATAATCACTTGGTTTCAACGGTCGAGTTTTTTAAAAATCCAATTCTCTCATTTCCTTTTTCTTAAATTGAGGGTCCAGATGCAAGGTCCAAAAAGGACATCTTTATCTTTTGTCTTTACCTGAGCCCTCAATTCATAAATTTGTTCCTTGTTATTTTTACGTCAAGTCCAAAATCAAACAATAAATGGCGTTTCCGTGAAGCAGCGAATACTTACATTGGTATTCGTAACCTTCAATGAAGTCTGGACAAGGTTCTTTAGCTGTCGTCCCAGCAGGTGTTGCTTTCCAGCAAGTCAATCCATCAAAAACAGGAGGACAGTACGGTTCTGCAACAAAAACAGAAACAATATTCGATGATACGAAATAATAACTTCTATAGTAACAAATAATAATCATAGTCGAAATATCAGACAATGAATCCTAACGGAAATTAAATTTTCCAACTATGCTCCTTACATCAACGCGATGTTGGAAGGTATTTAAACGATGCTTTCAAGGTTCTATGTATCAGTGCATGTGCATAATGCACTGAACTACTAAAGCTCGTAATCGAGGATAATGGATTTGACCTTATCCAAAATCACCGGCCCGAAATCGGCGAACCCAGTAGTTGTAACAATCAGATTAGGCAATTTCTGGATGCAGAAAATGTTTGATTTATCCGGCTTTAATTTATAATAATTGATGACTTCCAGTCATCATTTCGACTCAAACTTCGTTATGAATAAATGTAGATCGACCGATAAACATATCACCGGTTTCGTGAAAATTCTATTGATAATGAATGAAAAAATGCATTGATAAATTCGCGACTTTGAAACTCAAGTGATAAAAAAGCGTGAATTTCTTTGTGATAAACCTGAAATTTGATATTTCAGTCGGAGTTTCCAATACTGTTCAGAACGCGGGATATAAAATGTCGGCTTTGACAGAGTTTTCGCTTTTTTTTACTTTGTTGTGTATAATTACTTCGTGCGACTGTTACAACATTCTAGGGATTTTTCCGTTCAACTCTAAAAGTCATGACGCCATGAGCAAAGCCATTTTCAAGGGCTTGGCAAAACGCGGTCACCAAGTCCATCGCATCTCGCACTTTCCAGTGAAAAATCCGCCGAAGAATTACAAAGATGTCGTGGATTTGAGCAACACGCTTGAAAACCTGCATGAAATATCTCCATGGAAATGGCCAAGCAAATAGGAAACTCTCCAAACTTCGCTGAGAGATTTGGCAATGAAATCTGCGAGTTATTAGGCCACGAGAGGATGCAGAACTTCATCAAAAACTTGCCGGAGAAACCATTTTACGACTTAGTTTTGACGGAGGTAAAAAAACTTGTACATCATTAATTTGTTCAGTTTTTCTTTCCGCGACAAATTCAAGCGTTTCCAAAAAAGATGTTCGGTAATCGCGCAATCTTCGTCAGATGTTTTGCGCAAATTGTTTCATAGGATTCGGACACCTCTTGAAGGTCCCAGTAATTGTGACTTCGAGCTGTCTTCAATATTCCTGGATGGATCAAAATATTGGCAATCCAACTAGTACGGCTTTCGTTTCCGATCCTTTTTTTGAACCCCCGGAAACTTTTGATCCATCGAACTTCTGGCACAGATTAGAAAATACGATTCTCAGCTATTACACGATGAGTCGCTTTTTTGGCCTGACTCATCGTCAAACTGGAATACTGAGAAAGTATTTAAGCCCGCATATTCCGGATGTTCGAGAACTTGAAAGAAGCATCGCTTTAACTTTAGTTAACACACATCGCAGTTTGTTTGGAAACCGACCAAGCGTTCCGGCGATGATTGAAGTTGGCGGAATACACGTCGATGAGAATGAAAAGGAAATGCCATTGGTAATTTTCACGTTCCAATTTATAAGAAAAATGCTGAGGCAATACTAGTACAGTAGATATTAAAAATCTACACCGTAAATCTTTTATTCCGCGTTTAAATAAAACCGCGCATTTCGGAATAAACAATTTATGAAAAATGTATCTGCAGGAGTTGCAGGAATGGATGGATCGAAGTGAAAATGGAGTTGTTCTTTTCACTCTTGGATCTATGCTTGTAATCGAGTCGTTATCAAGAGAGATATTGCAAGCTTTGTTTTCATCATTTTCTAAAATTGCTCCGATCAATGTCCTGGTGAAAATTGTGGACAGGACAAATCTTCCTTTGAAGAAATTACCGAGAAATATTAAGACTCTTCCTTGGATACCTCAATTTCCTGTTTTACGTAAGGTCTTAATTATGTAATTTAACTTTAAAAAAATTCTAGAATACAAATTATTTCCAAACTCTTCGTATTTGTTCTTCCGGAAAGTTGGCAATTTTATTGTTACTCGGAAATTGATTTGCAGGTCACAATAATACGCGCGCATTTATCACGCATGGTGGTTTATTAGGAACCATGGAAGCATTGCATTACGGAGTTCCGATGATAGAGCTGCCAATAATGGGAGATCAGTTTCGCAATGTTCATCTGTATGTATCGAAGAATGTAATGGTGCCACTTTCCCTCCAGGAACTGAACGAAAAGACTCTCGACAATGCACTCCAAAAAATACTACGAGAGCCAAAATATAAGTACGCTCAGGAAATTTTCCAATACAGCGCTTCTTTTATTTTACAAAATTGAATTTCGCCATCAAACGTCGGCTTTCGTGTCCTCGATTGTGCTCGTATAAAAACGCGCAGCGAAAGAAAGTTACTCGAATACATACGTTCCCATTTGAAAGTATAGTCACGGAAAGTTTCTTGGATTGATTTTCAAGGGCTCCATATTTTACATCAATTTCTCTGAAATCTTTGGCTATTCTCGAGGGACGCTAGTTTTTATCTAAAAGTAATTGAAATTTGTATTGAACATGAACGAACTATTTGTAAATGCGACATTCGTGATACTTGGTTTCGTTTTACATAGAATTTATGATACGTTTGATGAACTACAGAGCGATGCTTTTGATTGATTACATTCGACGCTTTAAATCAGACTGACACTTTCGATATTCATCACACGGAAACACTAACGAACCGGAGGAATTTCTTTGTGCAAAACGCTCTGATTATTTCACTTTAAAATGAAACACACGTAGTTTTATTATTCGAGGACTGATTTTTATAAAAGCTTCAGTTGCAGAACGAGGATTATTTATTGGTTCGATCAGAAATAATGCGATTCCACGTATCCGGAACGCGAATATTCATTTTGTGTTATCCTTTTCCGGGTGCATATTTTTCAAAGATGAAATACAATTTTTGCAGAAATGCAGCGAGGATGCAATCATAGCTTTTCCGTGATCGGCCGCAAAGTGCCATGGACACGGCGATATTTTGGATAGAATACATTGTTCGAAATGGAGCGAATTCTTTGAGAACTCCTGCAGCAGACATGTATTGATGGCAGGTGGCACTTCTAGATGTCTACTTTTTCATTTTTATGGCACTGTTTTTCATGATCCTATCGATTTTCGTTTCTTTAAGACTCTGCGGAAAGTTCTTAATACCTTCACTTCTTCAATCACAAAAGTCCGAAAAACAAGATTAAATACACAAATGAAACGTAATTAGAAAACCAATCATTTGTTTATGAAGATGGTATTAAAATAATTTTACTTCCTCCATCAATTTTAATCACCAAAGTAGCTGTTTCTCTTTATGCGGGTATAACAATTTAATTGTTATAAAGTTTGAAAAGTACTTAAATACCATGTTCGCAAATGGAGTGCTTCATAAAACGTACTGAATATTAGAATTTACTACTGTGATAAGACGGATTCCAGAATTTCATTACATCTCATTTGGGGCAAATAAAATAAACGTCTTCAAAGTGAAGTATTTATTGATCGACAGGCGTAGTTTTATTCATTTTCAAGGGTTGAAGTATGAAGAGTTTACAGTCGTAAATAAAACTTTACCGAGTAAATACAGCATCTGAAATATTGGAAGAAAACATCCTTTCGCAATTGGAAAATAGTTTTTCCGACGCGCTATGGAATTTATTAAATAATCTTGCGATAAGGGTTTTAGAAAATTCAGTTCGAAAATTAATGTTTTCAATGATGCGTTGGTTTTTTTGCAATTTCGCTCTATTTCTATTTTACCGTGAAATGTGTGCAATTTTTTTGTATCAACCTTTGAGACTTCCCGATATTAGCTCGAGTATATCATAAGATTCAAAGCCCAGCTCGTAGAAGTACTGAAGTAGAAGTACTATAAGATACATCATAATTTTAAGTCACTCTCTTCGATGTACACTCAGTTTCCCAACATGGTCTCATATGAAATGCATATCTATTATTTGTCATTGATAAAAGCGCAGTCAGAAAACAGAAAGATTGTCATCTTTTTTTCAAAATGAAATGTAATGAAAAAGTATGTAAATGCCAGCTGAAAAAACAGATACCATAAAAAATGCATAACCCAGAAATCAACTGTTTCCTCTTTTTTCCAGTGAAATATTTCCCAGGCTAATAATTCCGTAAACAGAAATGCAAACTGTCTACACATGTCGTGTTTCAACGGACAGTTACGCATGTCAATTTATAACTAATTCATGCACTTTCCATAACACTGGAAATAACATTCAACTGCATTCCAATTTTCTCACTCAAATCAACCGTCAAATATTTGTAAATTATTCAAAAGCGAGAGAACGTCGATCCAGTAATTATTTTGTATTGAAAGGAAAGGGTCGTTTTTTGTTACAAAATTTCAAAGACTCCTTTCATTGTCTTGAACTTTAGCAATTTCGAGCTCGTTGTTAAATCCAATTGTTCACATTTCGAAAGGCTCAAGAAATTTTGCACGACATCTATACATCATCGTGATAAGCAGTTCAGAGGATTATAAATTTTAGGGGAGACTGTACAGCTCAGTTAATACTGCATGCGCCATATTCCGTTTCAATAATGTGACAAGTGTGCAAGATGAAATAATACGTAAACACTTGGGCCATAATGCGCCTCGAGCGAAACGGTATGTGATGTCGGGTTGATTTTGGTTAATACACACGTCAATGACGGGTATGAAACTACAGCGGCTGCTTTGGTTGGGGTTGGAGACTCCACATCAAAGACACCGAAGCTCAATTACCCAAGATAAATAACGATCTTTCCAATTTTCATCATTGATGAAGTGGATACGAGCAATTGAATTTTTGATTGATTATAAAACGTAAATAACTCGCGAGATGACAGTGAAGGATTTGCCCACTTTTGTATCAGTGGAATCGTTTCTATAGGAAACCTTAGATGTCATATAAATCGCGGAGAAAACATCGCCAATTCGAATATTAATGGAAATAACAGCCTCTAGAGAATGATGTCGCGGCGTGTCGAGAAATATCATGATTCATGACATTGGAATGATTGAATCATTGGAATGATTGACTACTGAACAATTGAAACAATTTATTTACTCATTTTGTATCTTTTCTTTACGAATCCGCATAAACATCTGAACAAACTGAGCATTTATGTATATTTTCGAACAGCCATTGCGAACTACGTGGTTTTTATTTGGAACCATCAATACGCGAGACGTTCCAGAAAAAGGGAGCTTTACATAAGCTGCTCTACTGTATTCTACTTATGTTTTCTTGATACGCCGTACAGCTGTTTCCGCCTCGCTTTGATAAGGGTCGTGAGCGGGTTATAATGTAATTACATCGCTCAATATTTTAGCACTCAAAAACAAACGAGAAACTTCTTTTGGTATCAAAATTGGAGTCGATTTTTAAATAGGATTGCAATGTTCTTGAACATCACAAAAATCTGTGCCGCATTTCACGGATAATCTTGGGTATAAAAATGAGTACTCGTGTTAAAATAGAACTTGATTATAAAGAAGCTTTGAATCATTAAAAAATGACAGCAAAAGTTGAATAATTCAGTTGATATTCGCATTTACAATGTTGTAAAACTGATACGTCGAAAGCTGTAATACTTGAAATACTTAAAAAATAACGCGAGCATTAAAAAAAATAGTTTTAACTTGCTCGCTTGAACGATACTTGTAAAATGAAGTTTTTTGCACGAGAACGTCGAAACCTTGTCCTTTCCAAAACAGTCTTAAATCGCGTTATTTTTTCACAAAGTCAATAAGTCAATAATATATTCTTGCTCTTCTAAAACAAAAAGTTTCTAGTCAAGTACCCGAAAGTCGTAAAACATGCACAATATTACAATCTAGTAATCATCGCATGAAGTCACGAATAAGCGTAATAGTTTAATCGCATGTATCTCGCCCTACCCTTTGAAACGAACGTTAACAGTCAAAGCATGTAGTTATCAAGTTACATGCGCAAGATTTATCCAGTTCGCCGATAAGTCAGTTCAGCCGTGCCATTTACAATAGCAGAGCACGTGAGTCCCTCAAGTTTAATGTGAAACTGTCGTTGTATCTCATTTTAAATTGTTATTGCATGAATCGCGATACAAAAAATCGACATAAAGTAAATTGAAATAAAGCACTGGAACAGTAGCCAAAACCCACGATGATTCAACGTTTTTGGACTTGTTTATCGCCCGTTTTTTTACCGCGATTTGATTCATACTTTTTTTAAGTTCAATCTGGCAATGTTCCACTTGGAAGGATAACTTATCGATCGAAAATAGAGAAGGACGGAGGTGAAAAAGACAATGGAATTGTTGAAGTCGTTGCTCCTGGCCTTGGCCCTGTCAAACGCTCGCTTCTGCAATGCGTACAGAATATTGGGGATTTTTCCGTTTAGTGCGAAAAGTCACTTTATCATGTTCGAGCAACTGATGAAGGGTTTGGCTCGAAGGGGACACCAGGTTGATGTGGCGAGTCTGTATCCTTTGAAACAACCCTTCCCGAACTATACGGACATAATTAAGTTTTCTTCGCCCGTTGGATATCTTACGAATAATGTGACCCTACAAGAAATAGAAAACAGTCCAGTGCTCGATTTCATTGCCACCGAGGCCGGTAATGAATTGTGCGATCAACTCGGGAATCCTCAAATACTTGATCTCGTGCGTAATCCGCCGAAAGATCCACCGTATGATTTATTTATCACGGAGGTTTGTAAATGATGCCTTCATCTTTTCATTTTTCAATTATTTGGAAACGATAAAATATAATTGACCATGACACTGCATTGATAACAATTTTAAAGGCAGAAAAAAGCGTCATTTTTTATTAATTCTTCGTCATGAATTAGTTGTACACGCAGCAGTTTTAGGATTCGGTAAACAACATCGTTAGACAATGATAAGAAAATGAGACATTCTTTTACGTAATTAAATAAAAGAGTACACGTAGTGGTTTTTAGAATTTGGTAAACAAAATCGTTAGACAATGATAAGAAGATGAGAAGATAATTTTACGTAGTTCTAAAAAAAATATATGCAGGGTATACAACAATATTTTGACCGTCTTTTGAAGCTGCAAAGTTACGTAAAAATGGCGAGCACGATTTCGATGTATTTGAAATAGATTCTTAGGTGACAATTATCTATCAAGTTTTTCTTGAAAACATTACGAGTTTTTAACAAACGTCGAAAGACAAAAGCCTTTTTGTAGCTGAAAGATTCGCGTCAAAAGTTACGTTTCACGTGGTTTAATTCAACCAGTCTTCATTATTTTCAATTCTTCGTACTATTAATTTTTAGACACGATAAATTAATAAGCCAAAATGATCCGGAAGTTTTTTCTTGACGAAGAGTTCTCATTCCCCAGATTTTCGGCGCTCATCGCTGCTTTTTGGCGATTGGACATGTCTTAAAAGTGCCGGTAATTGGTGTCGCCTCGGCTGCACTTTACCCTTGGATGAACGACATGATCGCGAATCCAGAAAATTTGGCATGGGTCCCGAATACCCTGATTGATAACGTTAACGAGGCGATGCTAGTCTCTTCTTTTTGGTGGAGATTGTACAATACAATTAACACCGCGTACCTGAAATGGCGTTTTGAATATTTAACCAAACCACAGGACGACATCATAAGAAAATATTTTGGGCCAGGAATGCCTAGCGCGAGGGAACTGGAATCTACATTGTCTCTGATATTTGTGAATTCGCACACGTCCTTGACTAATGTTAAACCAATAACGCCGGCTTTAATCGAAATTGCTGGACTGCACATTCAGGATGATGACTCTGAATTGCCGTTGGTACGGTAAACGCATTTCTAGCCGACAACATTAATATCGAATTTCACGGATACATCTGTACAATAACCCAAGATGAATGGAAAACGAACAATTTTTCTGTTTATGTCCAACTGAGCAATTTTTAATCAATTTTTTAGTAAACTGATGGATACAATTAATTAAACGTAACTTTGAAAGATACGATTACTAATAATATTCCGCATGGATTGAAAATGGATATAGAATATTTGTAATTTTTTTGACGTGACGTTTTCGATCAATTTAGGAACTGAAAAAATGGTTGGACGAAGCCGAGTTCGGTTTCGTGTACGTTTCATTCGGTAGCATACTAAAAATCGAATCCTTTCCGGAGAAAACTCTAGCGGGATTCCTTCGATCACTGGGAAAGATAGCGCCAGTTCGTGTTCTCCTGAAAATAACGAACTCCAGGGAAATACCAGCGGAAATTCCGGAAAACATATTGACTCTTACATGGACACCTCAGATCAAAATTTTACGTAAGAATACGAAAAAAACGACTGCATCGAAGTCTGCCTGTTCGGTTGTTTTGTTTTTGATAAATTAAGTGTTTCAAATGTAGAGCATCAGAAAATAAGAGCATTTATAACCCACGGTGGACTCATGGGAGTAGAAGAAGCGATTTATTTTGGTGTTCCCATGATTGGGATTCCACTTTTCGCGGATCAGTTTTATAATATTGCAAACTGCGTTCAAAAAAAAATTGCCATAAGATTTGACATGATACGTTTCTCTGAAAAACACCTGGATGATGCGCTTGATGAAGTTTTGCACAATCCTGTGTACAAGTAAGTTTTATCGGACGAATTGTTCAAATTCGTTTGTTTTCTGGTTCTTTAACTACGATGAAATGAAATATTACTCGTCGGTGCAAAGAAAAATGTACACTTTTTCAATTGCTTGTTTTTGTTGAAGGAACTCAATACAAATAGTGTCTGAAAAATTCCGAGACCGTCCGCAGAATCCTCTGGATACCGCATGTTACTGGTCGGAATACGTAATCAGACGTGGCGGTGAAACTTTAAAATCCCCGGCTCTTGATTTAATGTGGTGGCAAGTGGCATTATTGGACGTTTATGGATTTTTGTTCCTATGCAGCATTGTTTTTCTTTACTTGGGACAGATCGTGATTAGAAAACTTGCCTACATCTTTTCGTACTCGAAACTGTGAATTAGCCGATTTTTTATTTAAGTAGAATGAATTAATTGGAAGAATGACGGAAGATCAATTCATCATGAAATGATTGAAATCTACAAGTACCATGAAAACACCTACTCATTAATTTAAGTAGACATCATTTTAATACGAGTAAATTTTTTTAAATATTTAGTACCATCTTGGTTTAGAGAAGCGAATTATTCTCGTTGTCTAAATCAGTATCAATGCAAGGTCGGATTCATCACTCCAGAGAACTGCACTTTCCATATCATCGCCCCTCTTTTCGGCTTGTCACATTACAAACTGCCAGACACCAATACGAACGCCAGTTGTCAGGCATAACTTTTCATCAAAATCGTTTTCGATCGTTGTTATTAACTTGGAATTTGTTGAGAGTCATTTTGATTATTTTTCATGTTCCAGTTTTTGAATTTGTTTAATTCTTTTGTGTCTTTTTATGTCCATAACATTTCAAAGAACGTGGAGTAATAAACAGAATGATAAGTTTATACCACAGTTTCAGTGATTGGAAAACTTAGACTGATCGGCATAAAACAAATTATTCCACTTATTGCGAGGGTGTGAAGTAAAGTGCACTTCCTTAAATTGAGCTTATAACCAAAAAATCGTTTGAGCAGTATTACTAATAATTAGATCAATTAATGTAAATAAATTTGTATTGAAAATAAAAGTACATGAAGTTAGATAAAAAAAAGTAATAAAAATGTCAGAGGTATTACGATATAAATGATTTACTACTTTGTCGTAGAATCCATCGACGTGTTCAGAATTGACTTAAATTCATTTTGAACATATTCCATTGAAATTTTCGTTTAAATTTGATTCCCAAAACATGCAACTTTTTATCATAAGAAATGATGTACATCTGCATTGATGAAAAAATTGATTGCGTTGTAAGTACAGTAAACGGATCGACGTCTTCAGAATTAACTTCAGTTCATTTTGAGCACATTCCATTCAAATTTCAGTCTTCAATAGAGACAATATGCAACATTTTATCTATACATGTGATATTCTTCTGCATCGATGAAACAATCGATTCGAGATAATAATGTCTGCCGCAGGCTTTCTTCTTAGTCAAAGTATACCTCACGTCAAAACATTTGAAAGGCGAACAAACAAATAAAAATTACTGATAGCATAAAATTGTTCGAGTGACTGACGCAATTAAAAAATCAACAAAAATTACACAGTATCTACGGTTTCTCTTCTAGTTTATCGGAATAAGTTCTTTGATCATGTTTAAAATGAAATTTTGGTTTCAAAATAAAATAGCTCTCTCTTCAGCTCATAACTTTGGAAAGATAAATGCACCGGTATAAATTCCAGTTGTCGGGCAGAACTGTTCATTCTAGGTGTGTCCACCGATTGTTATTTAAATTTGTTGAAAGTTACTGTGTACCTACTTGTTTCTAACGTCACAAAGATCGTATGAGCGAAGGACAGTAAAAGATATCTGCAGATTCATATTGAAATAATTCAGAATACGTGAGTGATCCTATCGACTGACAATTGAGTACCTCAGCCAGACCAGGATTCAACAAATAGTTCCACTCGTTGCAATCGTTTCGAGTACAGTAAACTTCCGCGAATTGAATTCTTATACACCGGAAAATCCGGGCTAGGATATTTGTAGTGAAATCGATAAATGGGAATAATGCGGTTGCTACAATTATCGTCAATACTGTCGACGATTCTTGCGATTACCTTACAAATTCAATTTCTCAATGGATCAAGGATATTAGGCATATTTCCTCTAAATGCCAAAAGTCACTTCGTCATGTTCGAGGCTTTGATGAAAGATTTAGCCCGTCGTGGACATCATGTAGATGTCGTAAGTCACTTCCCGCAGGCCAAACCTTTTCCGAACTATAAGGATCTAAGTCTTAAAGGAACCTTGCCTTTCTCCGTCAACAACTTGACACATGAAGATATTCAAGCCTTCACATCTATGACACCTGGAAATTTGAAAATGTGGACCGAAGAATGTGGAAACAAAATATGCGAGCTTTTAGGACACCCGATTTTGCAGAACATCATCAAACATCCACCATTGGATCCTCCGTACGATTTATAAAAATAAAAATTGCTGATAAAAACGCGCTTCCTCAAGGATTACCAGATAACGTGATGACTGGAACCTGGCTTCCTCAAGTCCAAGTTTTGGGTAATCACCAATCGAATTGATGCCTCTCTCAACCTTATTCTTACACGTTACACTTCGCAGTTTTGATCAAGTGATTCTCATTTATGATTTTGAGCCCTGAACGATTGACTAAAAATATTCTTATCTTCAGGGCACAATAATACAAGAATTTTTATAACCCACGGTGGACTTATGGGGACTCAAGAAGCCATTTATAGTCGGGTTCCTATGATTGGGTATCCAATGCTCGGTGATCAACATAGCAACATGATGAAGTACGTTAAGAAAAAGATAGCTATATCGTTGGATTATAACAAAATTACCAATCAAACACTCACCGATGCGATTTATGAAATTTTAAACAACAAAGTTTACAGGTGAGTTCAAAATTTACTGAATATTGTCTTGGTATGCATTTGCAACATACTGCGGCTATTTTTATTTTCGAAGTGATGATATC
>JABFQM010000286.1:0-41567 GCA_022816865.1 Zelostemma sp. ZL-2020 | reverse complement strand
CTGAATTATCTCGTGAAAAGTGATTCTACTTTTAAATTTGTAAAAGAGGACAGACGTCTAGGAGGCATTGATTTTCCAACAAACATTTTTTATATTTAAAGCGTCTGCTCTCTTCATTTACGAATATAGGACTCGTAAATGCATTTAAAAATTCCAGTAATCGATTTATGATCAACGTATTCCATTTTGAACTAGATCGTTCTCGATATCTCGATCCATGAGTAAAATGTCGATTAATTATTTTTATCTATTACATGATAAATGAGATGAAAAAAAGAAAGTGTATAAAAATCTTATCACGCCTTTGAAAATTGTAGCTACATTTCGATAAAAAGAATATTTTATAAATCAAATATTTGTGAAACATTGAACGATTGCGAATTTAATACGTCGTTCGCAGTAGTAAAGTTGTTAATCCAGCCAGTATTGTACCAAAACGATGAATCGTTGAAGCCGCATTCCATTGATCCAAATGAACGGCAGCCTGCTTTTCCCCTAAAAGTTAAATGACGGTGCAATAATGAGGGATAAATACGCGTGGCGCTAGTTATGCGACGAGTTACGCGGAACGTGCACTTGTTGATATCATTGACATTGTTTCAGCCGAACGTTCAATTGTGCAATGATTCATTAGACAATAGATTAGCTGATCCGACAAAATATGTATTTTTGTAAAAAAAAGTGATTAATCGGAAACGAGTCTAGAGTGCAAATAAAATTCAGTATAAAGTATCAAACGATGTATTTGAAAAGTCAATATCATTACCGTTTAGCACGTGAATATTAACGACACTTGAACTACACAAATATTCTCCGCTGTCGAGTTTCCTCGCTTGTTTAATATGCAGCTTCGACACGATTTCATTGTTCGTTCTGCAAATTAAAAATAACAGTTTCATGTATTATTTAAGCATATTGAATTTAAACAAAAATACGCATTTCGAATTGTAATGAAACAATCGCAATAAACGTGGATTACGTATGTTTTGATATTTTCTGACGTGTGATATTTTGGGGGAGGTGAAAAATATTATTATCTCAGAAAATGAGTGGAATGAGCTACGAGGTAAGACCCGAGTCTTGCTAAACGTGATTAATATCATAGCCCTAAGGAACGCAGTGTTTGTTTAACCTTAAACAAAGGAAATTTGAACGTTGAATCAATATTAATAGTCATTGTAGCCGAGTCGAGACTTTCTTCATTCATTTCAGATTCCACTAAAAAACAATTACTATCTTAATTATATACATCTCAAGGTTTTTTTCTTCACCCTCGAAAAATATATATAACATATATATGTACATTTTTTGAGGAGTCGTCAAAGAATGAAGTTTTTTTTACATCAATATCTGAATAAATGACCAGAGTGTGTCAACTCGCTTAAGTCAATGTGTCTCTCTCGCTTTAACAATGGCGCTTTATGCTCACCCATTTATGTGATGAACGTTTACATGTTCCGGCAGTGCCGCATCGTTTTTTTTCCATTCCGGATAGGGTATCCTGGCACCGAGGTGAGATGCTCGTACTTTACACCAGAGCGTTATAACGCTTCCGGTTTTATAATAACGATCGTGAAGTTGATGGCCGGAATCATCCACGATCCTTATGTCTGGGGCTTGGGAGACAAGTCATTTTTCAGTACATTTTTTCTTCCTTTATCCCCTCATATACCGTTATTACCAACTGCTAAAAAGTTGTATGATTGATGCTTCGATATATGCATATTTCATCTAGACAATTCGAGTCCGCAATAACTGCGGGGAGCAAAAAATTGTCGATACTCGCCGTTTGATGCCGAGTACGGCTTAAACAACGAGCAGAAAAACTCTCGTCAAACGGCCTGTGAAACGAGCGTTTGCGTATTGTGTATTATATTGATTGAAAAAACTATGGTGTCAGATGCAATTCAATAAAACCAACGCGCGGTGTCATTTCGCCGCCGTTTGTGCGCGAGAATAAGGAAATTTCTGGGAATGAAAAAACGAATTTTCATCTTCCGTTCCCGTGCTCATTGTTGTAAAGGGAATTGTTAATTTTTTAAGGTACTGCAGCGGGATTAGTTGAAAAAGCACGATAGTACGCGTATGAATAACGTAATAACAACCGGGGATTTTCCGCGTGGATTGGGTCCACCGTCGCGGAAAAAGACTCAAAACGCGACTTTATATTACAAGTCCGAGGTATCCGAGACAAGATTCTCATTGTAATTGAATTCTTACGCTGGGAGAATTTTAATCGAGCATTTTTACCGTAATTGAAGGGAAAATTCGTTTCCGACGCCTCTTATTTTACGAGTCACGTTTACCTCGCGTTAAGCATTACCCTTTTATAACGCTCCCAAGCGCACAGCTCTTATCGAAAGATGGAAAGATGCTTATTTTCAACAATAATGCATCTCTGCGATCTGATATTCCACGAGACGACATTGACAAATCTTGTCTTTACCCGGGAGAAGAACGTCTTCCACGCTTCAACTCGGTGAGTTTTAAGAAAAGCAAAAAAAGAAGTATTCACCCTACGGGAAGTATTGACAATGGAAAATTATGCGCGATTGCGAGATTAAAGAGTGAAGATTGTTGAATGTTAACTTCGATTATCGAAATATCGAATGTCGAGCATATTGACATTGCGAACAATAAACTCTTCGGAAATGGCGAACCGTTGAAGTACGATATAAACTTTATGATCGCTTTTTTCGCTCGCGAGAAATGTCCCTTTTTAATCCTCCACTCGAGAAACTCTCTTCCGAAAGCATGGCTCACGGAATGTTTATTATTGAATCACGTCATTTTTACATGGACACTTTTAAGCGGGGTTAAACGAGACGTAAACGTTCCAGAAATATTGTATATGCTCGGTGTGAATCAAATCCAATTAACGTTCAGAGAAATACTTGCAACGCTATTTTTCCCCCCGAGGGGAAACTTTCCTTACAATCTCGGAAAAGATTGCAGGGAAAGTTCAAACTAGTTTCGAATGTTTTACGCGATCGATTTGAACTTTGTAACTATGTTTTGAAACAAATTTTAGATACACACACTAAATCAAGTCCATAAAAGAAAGCAAACGCCGTCGATCGAAAAGCTCTTATTTGTTTAATGCTTTCATGAATTTTTCTTACCCAGAATAGTAATGTGCGTTACTAACATCTTGGGTGGATGTGTGTTGATGGTACAAAGGTATGAACCTCGGTCTTCCTTCTGTACAGAGGAGATTCGCAGTCTCCAGTTATTCGGGTATTTGAATCGTATGCCGTACCGAGGATTCTCAATGTAGGTTTCATCTCCCACTGTAAGTATAGTCCTTTCAGGACTTTGACGCAGCCATAAAACCTGTAATTAATTATCACCTAAAGGACGTGCATTCAAAATATGCCCTGGAAATATTTTCTCATTGACTTAAAATATTAAATGGAGAAACATTTCGATTGCGAATTAACGTTATATCTTTATCGGAGTTACCGTTTTTCCGGCAAGCATCACAACGCGACAATCCAGCAAAGCGTCGTCGCCGAGGTGAACCAAATTTTGCGACTCGTTAATTTCTTGACCCTCGTCATTTTCGAAATAAGGACCTTTGTGACTGACATGTTGGTGTCTCAAATGCGGGATTTTCGAGTGTCTTTGTTTCGTCACGACATTTTCTGGAAAAATTACACACGATTTATGTCAAAATGTGCTTTGGATGTTCTACTGACATTTTTCTTATGGATTTTGTATGGTAATTTATATGGTAATAAAGTCACTGAAGTTGAAACTCTTTAGGAATTGTGACAGGAGTCGAATTCGATTTAACAATCCAAGTAACGAGAGCAAGTAAAAGAAAATTGAAGCTGGAAACGTGAAGGAAATTTTTAATACTGATTGTTTGAAATTGCTCTGTGCTTTACGAGAATTTGTAGTGAAAATTTCAAATGAATTCATCGTTGCTTGCGAGAAGGAACAAAGCATCCAATCAATAATCGTAAATGTATCAACATCTGCTAATCAGAAGCCCTTTGAATTTTCCTTTCTTCCTTCCTTTTGACTGTTTTCTTTAAATCTCTTTTTAAATTTCATTAACTAACTTTTTCGTACTAAAAACCTTGATTAATTGCATTTCCTCGAGAGGAAGATTTCAATGGATGAAAATTTATCGCGAAATAGATGTCTGTGCAAACCAGGAAAACTTTTCGCAGTCCTCTGTGGCCTGTTGACTCAACTTCTCAAATTGCACGCTTTTATAGAAAATATTTCAAGCATGATCTCAGATTTAACGACGGGATCCGGTGCAGGAAGAGATTTTTTCGTGAATTGTCCGAAAATCACTCTGCGAATAGAAATGAAAATGAACCGGAATATACAACGAATGTCGTATCTTGCATTTTTCAAAATTCAGTGATAAATTCTTCATGGTTTTGATGAAAAATTTAATTGTAAAATATAAAAACGAGTGGTATTCGAATGGAATATTTTTCCGTAGGCTATAAACTATTCATATATTCCATTCGACGCTCAAACCGATATTCGCTATTGAAAAACCAAAGTCACGTTTTTCTTGGAAGTCGCCATATTGTTTTTCGATGTAGGAAAACAATTGAGTTAAAATATTAATGCTGATTGGACGTTGAATGAAGGTGCCAACACAAATCCCGATGTTAACATAAGGTTTTCATTTTTCTCCGAGCGAGTGTTGCTCGCTCAGCGTAACTCGAATCTCGCCATAAATTTGTTATTTATACAAACTGAACTTTGAGTTTGCAACAAAGCCGGGCTTGGATCGGAACGGTCAGAGGATGCCAGGTCAACAACTATCTTCTCAATTCGCTTCGAAAGTGCTGTTGCGAAATTGAATTCGTTTCCGGAGTTTCATTCTTGAAACTGCGAAAAATTTATTCCGTCGAGAATAGATTAATGAATTATCGTGTCCGATGTCAGCCAGCTCAATTTTCGTTTCGTTTTTATTTTATAAATTGAATCCAACATTTTTTTCGCAAGAGCTCACAAACTTTGCGCGGGTTATTGAATTAAATTGGCCGCGAAAATGCCCCGTGATAGCGTAGGGAAATTACAAGCATGAGAATGATAACAGCAGCTCATTTTAGTTAACAGGGTAATATCCGCTTTAAGATGAAAAAGCCCGATGTTCTTGGTACAAAAATGATTTGATCTTGGCTGGAATACGATTGCAAGAATGTGCTACGTGAGAGTGGAAAGGAGAAAAAACGACGTTAACTTCGTGATCCCTTCAACACCGCTTCCATAATTCAATATTCCAAAGAATACACGGAGCTGGAGTTGTTAATCATCGAGAATGCGCATTACAAAGAAGAGAAAATTCCATGAAAAATTTTAGAATCCATCGAGTGTTTTTTTCTGATAGGATTAAAATACAGCTAAAGTTTTTACGTGCTTCAGACTGTTTCAATTTGTAAAATGTAAAAAGTCCATTATTCATCGTGGCTTTTAACGAACTTTCGCCCTGCAAATTCGTACTAGTCCGATTTCTTTAAAAAATCTCCTTTTAAATGATTACGCGAACACACTATCCATGTGCTCTTACATTTCTTTAGTAAAACATTTAGTCCAGCTTGCATTCACTAGTTTTTGCTGCGGAAAAAAATAAGTGCACTCGACCAATGTGAAATTCGAATGTACTGCATTAGTTTTAATTGCTGTTTTACAATCTTCAATTTCAAATGTTTCACATGGCTCAAGAGCTCGGTACGCGTCTTGATAATTTTTCACTTGCTTTTTTTCACCTGTTTCATCATAATGCAATTTCTTAAAAACCTTTTTGAAGTGGTCAAAATTAATACTCTTTCTGGGATTGCCAATCCGCCAATTAGTTTTCCAATTATATTTATCGAATGAAACCACTTCAACCGTCCCGTATAGAGGCTTTATTGCGATCTCTATTTGGTCGAAAAAACACCAAAGCGTCTATCGTGACAATTTATTTTGTTTCTCGTGTCACATTCAAAGTCGACTGAAAACTCGTGTATGAAAATTGGTAAACTCGATTTTCGAGATTATATTGGTTTTAAAGTGTTTCAAGTTCCAATTATATTTAAATTTATTCCAAAGTCCCGGAAGAAATTTGGTTAAGCAAATAGTTTGGAAAATTTCGTATCCTCGAGAAAGTTGAGCGTCGTTTTGGCAGAAAATGGTGGACGTGAAATTCGAAATATGTTCCGTGGGAGGATAATCCCGGCAGCGAATTAAAAAGAAACGGAGACCGGATGAACACATAGTTGAGACAAAGCGCATCGTCTATTTAACATATTTTGCACTGCCAGACAGAGATCATTTATTTCCGCGGGCTGTTCCTCAGGTAGAGGTAAACCATGTTTCCATTCGTCTTCGTTGAAACGCTGACGTATAATAATGCGGTAATTATATCGCGAAATTCAAGACTTTCCTCGAACAAAAATCTTCAATCGATGTTATTCGAATTAATCAATTCATTTTACAAGTGCCATTGAATCGTGGAATATTTTTCAATAACGTAAATAACGTACAGTAACAATGAAATGGAAACACTGTATAAGCTCAAGTATAGAAATTTCATGCATAGTTTGAAAATTGATAATGGCGCATTTCAAAAAAATGTATGGAATTTAATTTGTATGCAGTATCAAGCCGTTTTATGAAACGTCGAATATCTCTAACTTTCACATTTTTATTTAATTCCTTAAACAAGACTTTTGAACTATTTCCGAGACGATATTTTATGCTCCCCGCAACCGCGAGGGAGCATGAAAACTAATGATGTATCGTAGATAATTAATTCGAAGAACGAATCTTGCATTTATAATTAATATATAGTTTCTATCTTATTTTTAAAAAACTGCGAATTCGCCTTTAACAAGGAAATTAATTAATTTTATTGGTTTTCTTAAATAAACAAATGTTTGCCAGAAATATAATAATTTCTCTCGAAAGGATAAAATAAACTTACCTAGCATTTCTCCGTGCATGTCGAGTTATTAAAGGGACTCGCAAATTGTTAACTATTTGCACGCAAGTAACGTTCGACTGAGCGTTCCCAAGACATTTGTGCTTTGACTTTCGGTCTGCTCAATATACAACGAATCACTAGGGTACGATTTACCAAATATACTGTCATTGTTCTTGAATAATCACAACTTTTTTCAATGCTCTGAAAGCATGGTTGTAAAAAAAATTCGAGGCGTTGATTTGATAAAATTGCAGTGGCGTAAACTTCAGACGTTTACAAAGTTAACAATTCAGTTCAACTGGCACGTTACATTTCCAACTACTGATGTTCCCATTTTACAGAAACTCAAGTGGATAAGAGTTTTACGTAAGTTGAATTACCTATCAGTCTGGCCAAGAGTACAATTGTATGGCAGACGTATCATGAAACTGCGAAAAATATGTCTAAAGGTTCGTAGTTACAAAAGCACTAAAGACATATCGGTGCGGCAAAACTAGCGAAGCATGTCCTTTGTTGTGAAACGTTATAAATCGTTAGCGGACAACTTCGTGAAAGTTTCTTAGTAATGAAATGTGCGGCTTGGGATACCTGTACATACCCGAGAGACTTTAGGAATATTAGGAGATTCGCGAAAACCGCTTGAAGCATTAATATTCAGTTTCCTGGCATCGAACACTGAATAATAAGTGTACAGGATCAAACTGTTATTAAGTATCAGTTTCGCTTTTCGACGAAATTAAACGCCGCGAAGTGTGTTTGCCAGTAATAAAATTGAGATTTCTGTTTCAAGGATTGCGGCATTATACGGTATTCAAGGTAGGTCAATTTAATTCAACTATAGTAACAAAGGAATGAAAGTAAGTATCGAATGCAAATAGAATATGGGATGAATTGTTGAGAAGTAAACTTCAATCAGCTATGAAGCAAGATACGGTAGAGCTAAGTTTGGATGTGAATAGGAAACTTTTCGAAGGAGTGCCTGAAACCGGAAATTGAAGTACACTGCAGTGAATAACTTGTGATTATAGAAAATGTTCTTAACGTCATCGATCTTTCGTTCATTGCGTACACTGGAACTAAATTCTGTAATTTGTCCAGTGCCGAAAATGTAAAAATTACATTTAGTTGCTGGAATACAGAGCAATCACTTAAAATTCTTTCAGTGCACTTTCAATTTGTTGCGAATCGCTACAGATCGTTTTAGGAGAGTATATAGATATGATAATTAACGATTCCCTGAAGAGACCCAAATGACGGTGAACTTTTTGTCTTGTTTTACATGAGTTTACTTCGTTGGTCCGAGAACGTACCGGAAATTCGATTAACCAACACGCTTTGCAACACGTTGTTCTACTATAACCGCAAATGTGATTGAAGTGTCGAAAAGTTTAACTACGTATCACGAGGTTTTGATCTTTCGACTCAACTCCCTAGTGAATTCGACTGTACACACATTGAAGTCATACATACTTGAGCAACGTGTTATTCGGATAAGTCAGCGCTGTTATTACTTGCCTGACTATCTGATAATTAAATTAACAGCGCGATAAGTAACTTTAGAATCTAGTTTTCGGAGCTAGTTTTCTCTTCCTGATGGTATTTTTCATTGAACTGGATTCATCGAATTTCACTGTCAATTTCTTCTTTTTGCGCAAATAAATCTGAGCCAACGCATTGCAAAGAAACTGATCTAATGACATGATAGCAAAATATTTTTTTATCCTTGGATTCAATTAATTTAAACCTGCGCGTTACATTATATTTGTATACTCATCTGAGTCAGTTTGAAACTTTATGCCGCTTTCAATTAAATCTTTTCAGTCGCTACAAAGTTTAAAAGCTTTTCATTCACAAAAAACGACAAGTAGACTGTCCACCGGAAAGTTTCACGTTTCGCTGAACTTTCAACGTAAATTATGCGTGTAAATCTGCTTATTATTCTTGCCTTCTCTCATTAAGAGCGCGAAAATGTTTGATTTTTTTTAAAATGAAAAATAGTCATAAAGCATGATAAAATGTAACGATGATATTTATCTCTGTTGACGGATGTTTCATATGAAAATATTACTACCGCGAAACATTCAAATGCGGTAGACTTGTCACGATCATTTCAGATTGTTTTCGCAATTATAAATCATCTATCACACTCTCTACGTTATCAGTTAAACCGCAATGTAATTTTATCGAGCCAGAAAACCAGAGCATTTCCAAAATTAATAAAATATAATCCAGACGTTCGTAAATTTCACTTACCATAGGAAAAGGACTTGTTATTGTAGTAGTGATGGCGATTTGCTATGACTACTGTAGTCGTTGCCAGCATGAGGAATAGTTTCGACCCCCAAGCTGGTCCAGATTTCATCCTCCTTCAGCTTTTACATCCCCCGATAGTTTTACGTGGCCTTATGATGTTCTAATTTCTCGATTCCGCGTGAATGATTCTGTAAGCATTGTTATTGAATTTGGTGAAATAATCATGTTATTTTTATTTCCAATAATAAAAGATTCATTCGATACCAGTATTAACAGATAAAAAATGAATGAACTACATCTCTTGAAATAATAGATTAAATTTAATTCGACAGTCTTAAACAAGGTTTTCCAATATTTCCTTGCCGAAATTAAATGAAAAATGAGTTTAGGTAGAATAACAGTACGCCTATAGAGTTGAAGAGGATGAATATTCATTATGTAGCTTGATTGTATCTGGTTACGAGTGAGAATTGGGGAAGCGCGTTGAATAATTGGTGAAATAATTGATCGCTATTTCATCACCGATAGTATCGCTTTTGTGTGCATTATGTTCCGTTCCTTTTTATAATTATTGCATATATTTCAGTGTTTAAATCGACACGAGCATGGCTGTTAAAAGTATTTTCTCAATTCAGACTGTTCGTTGAACGGCTGCATTAAGGCGATAAAACTGTTCGTGGCGCTGCGGAACGTTATAATTGACATGTAGAACAGACCGTTTCTTGTCGACTTTTTATACAGTTTTTATGATAGATGAGGTACTATCATCTCTCGGAACAAATGATACACCGTTTTTCCTTCAGAATACCATGTACATATCAGAATACAATATATATATTGCGATATGTGCACTGAATAATATATTATACACATTTTGGAGGAACAATGGTTCATCATTTGCTCCGAGAAATGCGAATTGTTGTCATGCATTATTTTTAAATTTGAAAATAAATTTGTTTCTTGCAGACATATTTTTCTAGAAATTATTCGCGTTTCTTACACTTATTCGCCGTATTTGAATAATTATAATGATAACAGGACGTAACATTCATGAGATAACACTTGATATCTGGAGAGTTGTTTCTTGAAAAGGAAAAAAGAAGATTGGTACCTACAACCGAGAAGAATGTAGCATGAAAAGCAAAAAATGCAGAGACACTCAAGGAGATCGTCATCCAAAAGTTCGTCGTCGACTCATTGTTCAAGAAATATTTGTTTCTACTTCATACTTGTACTTTAATACCTTTTTGAACAAGAAAATGATAAAAAATATTGAAGAAAATCTCATTTGTCACTCAGATTTCAGTGGTACCCTGTATAAATAAGAAAGCTGAAAATTCCAAGGTAGAAAAACTCGCTTGCGCAACCGCTTTGATAAAGTGAACGTGTCACAAATAAAATTGCTTGTAAAGAATGAATTTGTTTCAATTTTCGTCCGCGTCTCCAGGTCTATAAAAAGACTCTAAATTTCAAAATGCCACCGTTCGACTAATCAACTCACTCGGAACATGTGATTCCATCGCTTTTCTAAATTTGGCACTAAAGTTATATCTCTTACCCCCGAGAATAGAGCGTAAAACTGTAACTGTACAGGGTAAAATTATAGTTTGCAGGCAGTCAAGTTTGCGTTTGCCATGTATCAACGTTTCCCTTCTATTGAATTCACTTGTGTGAGATGATTAATTTACGTAGCTTGATGTGACTCGAGGATCACCGAATCGCGTGGTTCGTATAATATTGCGCTCGTGTAAATACTCGCGACAATGGAAAGAACTTTTTTCCCTGTAGCATATTGGTTGAGATTTTCAAGTTTTTCGCTCGGAATCTTACTTTATTTTTCATTGGCATAAAGTCATTCATCTCATTAAATAGAGCATTTCTTTCTTCCCACGGTGTTATACTCGCTGCAAAAAAGTTTTCTCCCGAACGTTCCGTCGCATCCGCAGCCACGGAAAATTAATTTAAAAAATGCTATCGAAGTGCTGAATCATGAAAATGTTCTATCTCGAATGTCGCGAATTGCGAAAGTCAAGTCTTTTCAATAATTAGGGTATACAAGGGTAATACAAAATTTTTTAAGCGGAGATTAGTTATAAAAGAGGCATAATCGGAGCTCACTACCGTAAAACGGAAATCGCGCTTTAAGCTCAACTCCGTGCTAGTGCAAAAATTCGACATTGTGTTTTAGTCATAAAATAAACACATTTGCAATGCAAATACAGATGCTGTGTTCATGGAATAAGATTGGAGCTCGCAACGGTATTTTATGTTGCATGACTGCGATAGTGTATCACCATTTCCCTAAACGTTCAAATTTTATTCTCCACAAAAAATTGAAATCTCAAATTAATGTTTGCATCGAAAATGAATATCGTACGATGCAACAGCGTCTCTTTATTGATTAAATGCGTCGCGACGTAGTGTCAGTGTGGAAATGTCGACTTTTATTTCTGTGTAGTTTTAGTTGAGGGTGATTGCAGATCCTCCATGGTACCTTGGACAATAGAACAACAACGTGTACATGATACTCGAGAAATTACATTTCCACGGTGAAAGTACGTGAACGTTAGAGCTTTTCGTAGCACGAGGGGAGTTTTAATATCAGAACGTGCGTAAAAGGTCTTGCTTTAAAGAGTTGAAATGCTCCTTAATTTATTTTCCAATTTCACCACGTCTTCAGACGTAGAATTCTAATTAAACCTACTTCTTTTCGTCGCTGGGTATTTCATTATTTTATTGTCAATTTTGACATTTTTAAATCGACGATCAATGATCGGAGGATGTCTCGAAAAATACCTTGCCTAAATTGGAAACAATATTTTCGGTTATTGAAACATTGTCAGAGCCCAAAGATACAGTCGCCTCAGGCTTTTCACTTTTGTTTTTCTCATCTTCCCGTTCATTTTCATCGCCTTGCGCACACAAAATTGCTTTCACAAATCGAATATGAAATTTAGTTTGATGACAGCGTGTTTATTTTCAACGTGTCATCAGAACTTTTGGTATTGATCATGGAAATTGATTTTGTCATGCATGTTTTGTATTTAGTTGATGATAAATGGTAAAAAATTGTCGGAGATCTTTGAACGATTCGATAACTCCGAGTAACGTTGAATCTATCGCATTTTTTGCTTTGAGGAAACAATCTGAATTAAACGTTGAAATTTGCACTACACAAAGAAGTGATTAACTCTCTGTAATATTCTTTCTGCCAGTAGCTGACGGTTTCACGTCCAAACCGTGCTAAAGCAAAGTAATTCCGTTTTCAACGTTAAATAAAAATGTACTAATGAGATTCAGTCGATACGTTTCATTAAATTCGCGTTGAAAGACGAATAAGTTAGCCTAAATAATATCTTTTGCGAAACTAGAGGACTTTTGAGCTAGCAATTGAATCAAAATGCATTAAAGCAGGATGAACATTCCTGCTCTGATTTACCAGAGCCCCTCGGGAGAGTCGTATAAAGACAACGGAGCATAAAATTTCAGAACGCGACAAGGAACGTCGAACGGTCTCGTATTTGTTACAGAATACGTTCGTAACTCGTCGAATTTATTGCCCGGATCATCTGTATGCACTGTTACAGTTTCTTGCTTGTAATATTTTCCATTTTATTCATGTTCCTCTTATTGAGAAACAAATTTAAAAAATAAAACATTGAATAAGTTAAATAAGATACTTGGGAAAATTTTTGTAAATTGAATTTACAAAGAAGCGATTCATTTCATGACTATGTTTCTCAGTAAAATCTAATTTCACCGCTGGAACTTTATCTGAGGAACAACTACATGCCGCATATTTTATCGGTGATTGAGGCAATTTCTCAACCAGTACGTGATAGGTTTGTGCTTGTCAGTGCGAGGCGGGTGCGAATATTCATGCATAATTAATAGCCAAACGATACATAAGTTCGTACCAGATGTTCCACCCTGTTCCCTTTGTCATGACATTCGATCGGTACAAGACAAATTCTGTCGTCTTCTGTCCGAATTTACACAATTTTTCGTGTCTCCCGTAATCGAAATTTTAATTACGACTTTTCGTAAACGCACAAATTTTTTTAAATCATAAACATATTTTACATACTTTAATATTGCTCCTGAATTTTGCGAAAGTCGTGACGAGATTTTAGAGTTGCTGTTCTCTCGACTTATGAATTTCCCTTTGTACATTTTCGAAGGCGCTCTTACGAAACGGTATCTGATTAAGTTTTCACGACGGGGTATCTCAAATAAATGGTATATATTCCCATTCTGCTAAACTGCTTTTCAGGAAATGAAGTGAAAAAATCTGGCCTACATCGTGGCAGAGAATTCAATGTAATTTCTCAGTAAATGAATAACTACTAGGAACGCGTAAGCTCGTAGTTTGGAATTGAGAAAAAATATTCCTCTGTGCACCTATTATATTCATGATTTCGAATTCGGTAAATGTACGAACGGGTAATGTAGCAAAGGGGAACTGCAATAAACAGGTCAAAAGACGCGTTCCCGGGATACATCATACGCACTCCGAGTCCCTTTATCAAGAATCGATCTGATTCATCCTGTACAGTGGCTACGGATCAGTGCCGTTAACTACAAAACCCTTCACTAAAAATTCAACAACGCGCTGCTCAGTAACAATCGAATCATTTTCTTTTAAAAAAGTGACACAGAAAATACAAGCGAATCATTGCATTTTATTAAGATTGTTCTTCATTCAGAATTCGAGAAAGTATGTAATATAGAACGTTGGTTGAACAAGGCAATCATTCGAAATTCAATTTGCGTTTTCCGTTGAAGTTAAATTTTGCCAGTTCTGTTTTTTTTTTTACCTCAATGTTAATTATTTCTCATTTCATCTGATAACTATACATACAGACACATCTCTCAAAAACGGATATGTTGTAAGAAGCTCGAAAATTGCAGGTAAAATGCGAACTATTCGTGTCGCTTGAGACAGTCGTACAAGAACTTGGTGCAAAACTGACTTCCGCGACAAAGTATCGAGTAATCGTGAATCATAGAAACTGTCAAAGATGTTTCAGCTTCAGCGGAAAGATAAAGCATCACCTCGCGAAGTTTCTTGATACAGCATGAGTGTTCATTGATAGAAAAGAAACTGATGTTATACTGGATAGCGGAGTTCATCGCTTCGAGTTAAATCTAGAAGAAAATCGTCGCTTCCGTGGCTTTTATATTCAACCGTCAGAAAAAACTTTCTTTTCTTTTCTTTTCCGCTGCTTTTATTCGTCTTGGGAAATGATGAAGCCGACACGGCTCGCGGATGGATCGTCAGAAAAACGATCTCGAGGCGGATGTAGCAAGAGTTCAACACTTTGCCTTTTGCCTTAATGTCGTGTCAATGAGCTCCGCTTGGCTTCATTTGTCAGCCACGATAACATACAAATTCGCTCTTTTAATTGACTGTTCTGCGTAACAAAAATTACTCGACATGTTTTACGATTTGTCGAACGGTAGTTCTGTCGGCAAGTCTTTTTAATTTCATTCTATGAAATGTTTATTTGTTTATGGCAAAATATCATCGAATGTTGGAGCAGTATTTGTGTTGCCCTTGCTTCTTGCGTATTTACCTCTTTAAAAATAGGGTACGATAATTATCTCGCCGATTGTAATGCCACGTTTTCGGTGGAAATGCTTGAATGAGAAATAGCTGGGAAAGCTTAAGGAACTCTGATGCTCTGAGCAAGTCTCTTTTGTTAACGACAATTAGCATTCTGCCCAGTGCTCTCTAAGAAGAGAGCACTGGGGTCGGCAGCGTGATATTCGTACATATAAAATCCATTTTTCAAAAAGGAAATGTTCGAAAGTTTATGTTAAAATGACGACAAAAGATTACGACTTTGCCAGAGATTATTCTACGAAAAAATTACGAGAAAATATTTTTTTTAATTTGAAAAATATCCATTAAAATAAATGTGAGCTATACATTCTTCTACTATAAACATTATACATTCTTTTCCGATTGATAGACTAATTATCAACATTATTTAGATGATTGGAAAATTTTTCATTGATAGCAAACTATTCGTGTAACATTTTTTATATTTTTAATGACACTAATGGAAATTTTTAAAAAACGAAACATTCGGAGAGACACCGAAGCAATTTTTTAAATTGAATTCGAATTGAATGAACTCCAAACTATTTTTACTGATTTTTAGTAACAGCATTCGTGTAACAATATGCGTGTACAATATTTAAAGAATGATATTATATATTTTGAAATATCAACTATTGTTTACATTAAGATTTTTCGGGTTTGATGATGAAATTTGTGAAATTCATGAGAACAGAATAACCCTTTTTCTGCTCATTTTATTACTTAATCGTTTAGACTGTATTTTAGAAATGAAAAAATACATAAATTTTTTCACGTAAATTAGTCCATCTCGGTACGATTCCGAAAGAATTCGGTATACTTTCGAAAATGGCATAGTTGGCATAAGAGTACAGAACTACTTGGAACATTAGTTTATCTATCATGTTACATCAAGTTTCGCAATCATCAAAATTTGAAACTCATTAAATACTAATTATGACGTTCGCTATATCTGGAGCCTCCTTCTAACTATAACATTGTACCTACTTGACTTAAAAAATGAATACTTGGTAAGAAGTTGAAATTCTCAAAGTTGATAATTAATTAACGACTCGAAAAATTCGATTGTAATCCAAAATTTGTAGTTAAAAGAAGAGTTTTAGGATGACTTATATCAAAACTTTATAAACTTCGTCACGGCAGTCAAGTGAGATCAAAAGACGTAGATCATAAATTTCAAGACGAGAACTTCGAGTAACGTGTACAGTAAAGAGAAGTATACTTTTGCCCAAGAAACAACTTTTTCTCAACCGTGGATTATAACATATTTCAAAACTTGCGCCACTAATTCTTCACTAATCTTGTCTCATTAATTCAGTAATCTCACAGATTGTCCGACAATAAACTGACACTTAAAAATGAAAAGAAGCTTTAAATAAAATAATGATGAACGTTTAATTTTGTTTTTCACTATCACTCTACTGTGACTACACATTATAAAATAAAATTGGGAAACCACACGTTATAAAAATTTACAAAATTGCAGTACAAAAATTCATTGTAGTGGAAGAAAAATAGAGTTCAGAATAATCGTCAGCTCACGGTCATTAATCCATGTTAATTATTTTCCATGTTAATCCTTCGACACAAACGCACGAATGCCAGCGCTTCCGGAGCAATCGGCAGTCTGTTGAGAACTGGCTGTAGAGTTTACGAGCTCCCTCTTCCACCCACGTGCTTTCGAACCCCCAGCGCCGTGGTCGGCATTTCATATACCTACAAGTTTATCTTAATCACTTGTCGTAATTTACATGACTGATTTTCGATATTTAACGTGCTTCATGAACAGATGTCAACTCAATTCCCTTTTTTCGATAAAATTTTACGTAAAAATATAGAACAAGCAAGTCATTTTTTGCAGAAATTACGAGATTTTGGATACACAACATGTCGAGGGAGTACTTTTTTGAAATAATATTGTGGAGTTTTTGAAATTTCTTACTTGAAACTTATTTTCAAAGGACGAAGAGGGAAAAGTGGAGGGGATGAATATATTATGGTTCGCGGAATAATAGTATTGCCGGAAAAGAAGTAGTACAGGTCGGCGACCATACATCACGACCAACAATGGCGTGTATTGCACGTGGTCAGCCACCACTGAGCGTACGGAACTAGCCGCAAAATCTCGGAAAACGGACATTTTCAACCCTGGATATACTTTGAATGCGAAAAAAGCAACGAAAAGAAAAATGCAGTTTGTATCCGAAAACGATTGATATTTACGTCATAAATTTTACATGAATTTATAACTTACTCTGACAGAAATGAGTTTTTATTGTGGTACGAGTTTTTATCGAAGAACGCATGAAAACGCGGAATAGAATGGAAGAAAATGTCAGCCATCATTTTTCCCACGACGTGAAAAATTCCAATTAGTATTTCTGGCAAATAATAACCGCCATATGAAATCCCGTTCGTTACCTGCGAACGATTTCATGACAGTTTTCCATCAAGAGTTGTGTTCTCCGTTTTGTTTCTCACTATATTTTCTTCCACTGAAAACTGGAAACCATCAACAGCGGCGGAAACAAAAAAAAACATCGAATGTTAGTGATTTTAAATTTAAAAATAAAACATTTCTACTTGGATTAATTGAAATATCCGGGAACGTTAGTGAATAATAAATAAACATGGAATTAATGGAACAAAAAGAGAGATATAAAGCTCAAATAAAATATAGAGTATTGCAAACTTCGGAATGACGACTTTATGATTTATCTGAATAATTCTTTTAAGGCTTTGCTTCAATAATATCATAATCTGTGTAACGAATTGACGCAGTGAAGAATACTCGTTTTGTAAATATTTAAATACACTAAAAGGATGATTTTACATTTAACATAGTAATAAACTTGATTAAATTTTTTGTAACTGTACACAACTATACGAATCATTGATTTTCACGTTTGTTTGATTGAAAGTTATACATTAAAAGCTGTTTCGAATTTTCGTTGAACCGTGTTTAATCTCGTTAAACACGAAATGAAATTATATTAATGTTTACGTAGCCGCAAAGTACTTTTGAAGTGAAATTGTGAAAGAAACGTTTTCAAAACTATTTCAATGCATGCTCGAAAGATTCAGCTCTGCTGAAAAACTAATTATTACGATTCATAAAAAAAACACTTCCTTCTTTTCCCTCTTTGTTATCATATAGAAACAAGGTAAAGTTATTATATTCCTGCCAAGACAATCAGACGTGCACAAACGTATTGCTTGGTTTTGCTATTAGAATTGGAATTGAGAAGGCTCGGTTACAAAATGTATCAAATGTAACGAAAAAGTAAGTTTATATTAGTATCAACATTCCGGAGCGCAACGAGTTGAGAATTCGATTTTCATGTTTTGTATGTACGTTGGCAGAAAATATATATTGACCACGTGTTTTCGGCAGAGCCAGTGACGAATGCGGAAGTATCTCGAGTCAAACTTGAGGTAAACAGTTCGAATGAAAGTCGCAATTTCCGCGCAAGGTATACAACTCTTGGTTGTCTAGGTGAGAATATGAAAGTCGAAAAGAGAGTATCACGAATGATCCAAGTTTGTGCAGATAGATAGAAGAACTTCTGAATTCATCAATCATCTGAAAATGATCAGAATGCTTGGAAAACAAAAGTTTTTAGAAACTAAGAAAGAAAAAAATCAAGAAAACACGAGTAACAGAAATCGCATTTATCAATGTGAACGAAAATGTAAAATTTTCTATTGTCACTCGTAACAAATTGTTGTTAAGAAACGACACAAATGCTAAAGAAATGATGAACACAGCGACCCAAGGGAGTTGCACCGCAATCTTCTATCATGATTTTCAAATAGGAAATTAACACCAGATTGGATGCAATCTGGTTTTTCATATTGACGTAAAGTTACAAGATGAACTTCACTGAATAATGCGCAGATACAAAAAAGCAAGTGCAAAATGATTGACGTTGGCGATGGAAAACCATTGTAACGGAATAAATACAAACGTCAATCAAAGTTTCAGTTTTCCATTGCGTGCAAACAAAAACCATGAAAATAGAATAAACAATGGTAGTATTGGAAAAGCAATGCCAAAAAGATCACAAAAATGAGAAATGTTACGAAATAATTGAAGATTTCACCGTAAATGCACAGGATGCACAGTATACAGATTCTGAAATCCGTGGAATTTCTCTGTAGCTTCTCTTACGAATAATCTTAAGTTTGCCTCGGAGTATCCTGTATAAATGTATAGATTGATTAAATCCACGTGATATCATGACGGCAGCATAGCATGAAATTGACGGGATACAGCGGAATCTCAAACAGAGATCAAATAATGCCTATTCACCCTGTCGAGCCAACGGGAAAGCTTCGGTCCTGACGAACCAACATTCGGACGAGTAAGTTTTGTCATGTTGTAGATCCGGTGTGGTCGATAGCATCTCCCTTCACTGACATACACACTGGGACTAGGTAGTTGACAGTTTTTGCTTGATTAATTATAGCGACGTATGCGTACGGAGAAGGAAGATTATTAAAATTCTATTTAAAATGGGAAAATTGCTATCCAGACAATATTTCTACTCTTGAGAATCAAGAGAAATCTGATTTGCTACAGTTCATCAAGGATTTAATGCTTTGTTAAAACATTGAATGTCTTTGGATCAATAAAATGTACGTACTAGAAAAAACGTAAAAAGAAAGTTTATCTATTTCTTATCAACTTCTATTGTCAACCATCGTTTGAACAGTTTAAGGAACTGTTCAAAAATCATGACAACTTGAAAAAACGTTGAATTCGTAGTAAAGTAGTAATGAAAAACTACAACAATGGTAATGATTGATGGATTTTTTAACGAATTTTAGCTTAGCATGATTAATAATGCAATCGGTAGTGCATAAAGAAGAAAAAACAGTTTTTTTTCAGCACATTGGAACCGAATCCAATGCCTGGCAATTGATTGAAGAAATGGAAAAGTAGAAGAAATGTTTTCCAGCTAACAGCTGAATTTTCCAGTAGCTTTCAGTTCATGAATAACGAGACGATGCGCTTGTTTGCGAATTCAATAATTTTTATCTCGCATTTGAGTCACATATCAAATGGAATTTTCAAAAATTACTGCGTCGAATCAGGTAAATATAAGCTCGAATGCAGTTGATAATTTAATAAAGAAACTTCGTTAAACACCATTTGATTCGATAATTCGAATTTGTCGAAATGGAGTTTCGGATACAAAGTGTATTTATCGAGGCTGGTTGTTTGGTCGAACGAATGTACCGAACTGAAAATGAACTGTAATGTCATTTATCAATTTTATTCTACAGCTTCCCGACATAATCCGACAAGTCCATTTTACCGTAAGGTTGATCTTCGCGTAGAACTCAGATGGAAAATAATTATTTGTTGCATACAAAACAGTAACGCCTAAGACAATAACAACAAAGTCGTGGTTTTTTGTGCCCAACATTGTTGAATCCATAAGAAAATTCTAGTTGTCATAACAGGAATTTCAGATGTAAATACAACAATAAAATTACTCTTGGACCAAATTTCAACAATGTTTTTCCTGTTGACGTAACAGGAAATTTTTCTCAGTGTACAGTAGAAATTTGGTACAGCATTTGATGGGTCTCGTCATTTCTAGAACCTGTATTATTGTTTCGATGTGTGTATTGTCACGGACCGTGAATACGAGGTAAATATTAACTTGAAGAAAATGTGAATATAAGTTGAATACATCGAGTGCAAGTTACTCATGTTGCATTATTTTCGAGCTATATCAATGTAAAAACCAATGATGCATGCTTCCGCGTAACGTAAAATTGCATTCCTTATTATATTCACCGGATTTTCACATTTTCCCCTCTAATATAATATTGACTTTATATTCACGGTCGGTGCAAATACACGTCCTTATTGTTCAATGCGAAAATACCTTCTGTATCCAGGGTTGGTCTCCTCACTAAAGTTGCTGCAGTCCATTTCCACTCAAACATCAGTTTTTACCTAGGGTTGGTAAAAGGTGTTGTTTCTCAATTATTGCGATCAATACTTATGGTATCTTTGCTCATCTCAGCTCATCAAAGATAAAGAACCGACTTGATTTATCTGATATATCAATCGTAGTGTTGGTAAAATATCGTTTCTCAGTTGTGATCAATACTTGGTAACTCGGCCCATCAAAGGTAAAGTACCGACTTAATTTATCTGACACATCAACAATAATTTTGTTCATTATATTGTGTACCAGCTGTCAAGCTAGTTGGCAGCGCAAAAAATCTATAAAATTTAATTTTTTTCCACAACTTCTATATTATTCTAGAATTAATTCATATAAAGGGTAACATTTTTATACAGCGTGTTTTACAAGAAATGCAGTGTTTGCATTCAATGAAAAGTTGGCAATTTTGAAGTTAAAATTAGTACATCGTAGTTAATTTATTTACTGCAAAAACCATAAAAATATACGCCATGCCGTAACAATACAAAAAATGAGGGGTCATAAAGCATGGCTGTGTTTCTTCCACTGTTAATCCACAGAACACGATTTCATAAATATTCATGCGGTGTTCCGAACCATTTTTTGTGAATGGCAGAAGAGGCATCCTTGCGTTCAAAGTATGTGCTATTCAAATGAACGGTAGTGCGAAATGTGTATTTTGACCGCGATAATCGCATCATCAAAGTTCGCCGCATGCACGATTTGTTATCAATGTTTTTGTCGTTATTTTTGCACTTCAATCTTCTCTCGAGTACGTGAAAATGCCGCCGATGCAATAAGAAGCTGAATAATGTTGATATATGTTCTTCGAAGATCGCCCAAAATTTATACCGCGAAATTTCCGTTTTTTGCTCTAAAAGCATTTTATTTGCGGACACACCCCAATTTTTTATCAGCTCGATCAACCGACGTTATTACCGGCTATGAAGGAAAATAATGTAGCGAATGGATACTGTTGATTCCGGATGAAACGATTTAGAACAAATCAGAACCCTCAGTTCGTTCCTAGGATGAGGGATTGAAGATTAGGAAAATGTTCATTAACAGAAAATAATTCTTGAAAAGAGCATCGTCCAAAGTCGCAGACTTCATTCTTTCCATTGATTTCCGGTCAGAAGAGTGTTGGTTGTTGTTTTGACTTCGCAGTTCCATTCGGCGAGCGTCGAAATAGCCGAGTTCTTGAAACAGAAATGTCGAATCTCATTGTACTTTTGCGAAAGATACGAGGACATTCTCGACGTACGAGATAACGGAGATTGCGATACTTTGATGCTTGTCCTCGATCTCGAGCAACTCTGTTTGCAGACTTTTCGATGAAGGTACTGGATGCCACCTCCGGAGACTTTGACCATGTTCATCAGAATTAATCCATTTCTAATACCTCGACGAAGCTTTTCAATCTAAAAATGTAGTATTTCAAAACAGTCAATAACTAGTTATTTCCAGATTTTTATTGTTAATTTTGGAAAATTTTCTTACGGTAGATACATTAACAGACACAACATTTCTATCTTTTTAAGATTATATATTTAGCGTAGCTTCCAACATTTTCACGCAGTAATTTGTTTTAAAACAACTAAAACCGTTCGGAAAACGAATTACCACAATCATTTTTTCTTTGAGTCATTGAAACATGCATAGATCTGGAAAAAATGAAAACAGTAAGTAATATTATGATTGAGAATGTTTTAAAAACCATTTGAGAGATGGATTGAAGTTTTCAAGTATTGACGTTGCTGGAAAATGCTACCAATTCCGATTGAAGCTGTAGGCTCGCTTTAAAGGTCTTGGCCTTGATTCATGCAGCCAGCTAAAAAATAACGATGGATTAGAGCACACTGAATGAACGGTTACGAACGTTTGGCAACAATTTTTACTTTTCAGAATAAAATATGAGTTACAGATAAAGAAGTCGGAATAAAGTTTTGAAAACTGCATTCAACTTAACTAGAAGTATACAAATTTGTGAATTTCTTCGCTAGGTGAAATGTCACTGAATCTGGCATAGCTTGGATAACTTTTTAAGGTGATGTGGAATATCCCGGGTTTTCACCTTATACCAGCTTCTAGGGTATTTATTGATAAAAATGTAAATACAGTTTCAGCATGCAATTAAAGACGTACGCCGATAACCTAAAACTTTATGGATGCGTTGATGACGATCGATTAAACATGAAATTATTAACATTGGTAAAAATGATAATTTCTGTTAAAAATATGTATAATTAACGCGAGCAAGCTCAGTATGTGGAAACACAAAGTAATTAAAAAAAATAGATGGAGGTATGAGCATTTGTTTACTATAGACGAAACTATGTTTTTGGTTTTCGTCGATGTCGTTCAACATTTGACGAGGGAATTGGCCCAATCGTTACATTTCGACTCCGCTAATTTTCAGAACGTGAATAAATAAGTTAATTGCGTTATTCGGAACGAAAATACGGCGAAATCCATCTGAATCCGTCAACTAGATGTTGTCGGAGTGACGTCAGCGCGTGCTTCGAGCATGCCAACTAATCAATGCTCAATAACATATTCATATTCAAGCAATTTTGTATAGGTTACTGAATACAAAAAAAGTTTTATACTCAAGAAATATCCTTTATCAGTTGGGTGTGTTAAAAATGTCACGAAATTTTCGCGATAAGTCGAAAATAAGTATCTTCATCAATCTCTGAGGTTAGCATGAAAGAGATATACTGGCTCGATATAAAGTTTACATTGATCCATCATCCAACTTCTCGACACTTAAACTTTTGACATGCAACAGCAATGACCCTTGCAAATGTACTGGCATGGCTGCAAAAGTGTAAAAAGGTGTCGAGTGTCGGTAAAGACTGATTGTTGATTTTTTAACGACTCGTTTCATCTCTTCCATGAGTTTAGGAATTTCAGAAAAACAACCCTTCCCATGCCGTATAAAACTGTTGGACCGAAAAAAGATAGAAACCCGAGCCGCGTATTATTTCTCGTTCCAAGAATTGCCATTCTCAACAGAATTCAAGTCATCCGAACACACTAGATGAATCATACATGCAATTTATATAGGAAAATACATCGCGCATGAAATGAAAGCATCAAAATTTTGTTGCGTAGTAAGCCGGTGAGCTTATACACATCGCGTTATTGAGAAAAAAGTGCGTCGTTGGTTTTAGTGACACCAATACGAAGCCGTTTCTAGAAAAGCTGTGAGACAGGCTATTTCTCTAGATACTGGAGAACTCGCGTTGAGCTTCGTGAACTCGACGATGGAGAACGTATTTGATCAGAACTTCCGCTTCGAATAAAAACGACTAATGTACTATAAAATATCGAAATCGAGACCATTATACGATGTTTATGGAATTTTCGTTTCATAAGAAAAGACACCAGATGCAGCGCATCGTTGCATGTTTTTATAACGGAAGGAAAGCACCTTCATTTTCGACGTTGCTAGAAATTTCAAATGCCAGCTCGAAAAAAAACGCCGAGTGCTCATTTTTCGTCAAAGGAAACGAAAAATCAGGGCAACCTGTGATGGATATATTACTTTCTCTTCTAGGCTAGGAATAATGGTTAACAACAGTGCCAAATTTGAGTGCGGAAATCGGAATTTTCAATCTTCCGTACGTGGCTCGATTTTGAATCGTACATTCTTTTTTACGTTTTCAAATGTTTCACTCGTTAACCATACGAAACTCAATATCCTGTCATTTTGTATACTACATTTTTGATGGATAAAATCGATACGTTTCAACGACACTTGTATCTCTTTTCGAATAGAAATAAAAGTGATTTTTAATATCGATCTTCGCTTTATAGCATTTGCTTTCATCGACGAAGGGATATCAGCATACATTCGAATAAACGGATGAAATATTCCATGTACGGCCGGACATGTCAGAAAAAAATACGTTATAAATATTAATTAATATCTACTGAATTAGCATACATTATACATATGTGATGTGCAATGGATAAAAAATATGAAAATCATCGTTCGCGAAATTTATTTCTCACTTTTAGTTTTTTATCCAACTCAATTTCAAATTAAAACCGACGACAATTTTTAAAAAGCTTAGAATGTACGCCAGGCAGGATTTATTTTACAATTATAATCAATTTTTATTACGACCGTCTGGGGAGCTGACCGTATATTATTACATTTCCTCAGTGTTGAAAGAACATTTCCGGGTTCTCTTAAACTGTACTTCCTATTAAACCATTTATCAAGATGACTTTATCTCGGAACTGTCGGCACCATGAAAGAACGAAGCGCCTGAGAACCGTTGACAGACAGAACAGTTATGTTTCGACTAAAATTAATGACGAAACGTTTCATATAGTCGATATAGGTCCAATCTCTTGGATAAAGAGCGACGACAGCTTGTCATGTGGCCGCTGGAGATTTCCGCCAATGATTCACATGTGAATTTTCCTCGATTCGCGGGCTCTGGAAATGTTTTGCTTGCGGACAAATCAGGCATTCATGATTCCGATTTTTATCTCGACACCTGGAAGCTTGGTTGTACGAAAAAAGGAGTCAATTTCCTAAAAGTGGCGGAAGAAACAGTGCCAGTGATTCGGAGTGAATTTCCGGAGCAAAGGGATCCCATGAATATTTTACACATCAAAATGATCTCATTTCAATTTCAATGGCGAAGATATTTTTACCCGAAGGAGAAACGAAAAAGCAGCGTTCGAAGAAGGTTGGATTGATATGATTTTGCAAATGATTTGATCTGCGCTGGTGAGAATTTAACGAAGACTTTCAAAAATTCGACCAATGCGCTGGCAAGAGCGTCGGTCGACTGTAATGGAAAATGTATTACCAGAACCATAAGTTGCGCCAGGAGGGATGGAGGGGCATGACATAACGCGGATGTGCAGGCTGTAGTTAACGACGAAACTCCAGGGAAACTGTAATTTTCGCGCTAAAAAAAAGCGAAAGAAAAAAAAACGTACGCACGTCACGTCGCGTGTGAAATACCGCCAAAGTAAAAAGTTAACAACAGTACAAACATTCGAGCGCCCAGTGAGCCATTCTTAACTTATAACTTATAAAAGATCATGATTATTATAGCTCGGGTATTTTAGATTCGGAATTGAGTGACTTGATGTTTATCGAATCGAAAGAAGCGTACAATAGAAGTAGGGAAAGTGCTGAGACGTATTTTAAATTGCAAAGATTGGAATCATTTTCATTGTATTCGTTTTAATTTACATTCTCGCTTCCGTTAAAAGCTCCCATTATTGTTTATTTAAGCAGTTTATATCATTTAGGAAAATTTTCAACGGTTCCATCTTAATTGAACCATCATTAGAAAAGATGCGTACTCTATCATGATGCCCCTTTGTTGAAAAACAAATAAACGACTTCTCGCTTTACGAACTCGGAGTATCTGCGAAGTCGACAGTCTTGAGGAGTGAATTACTAATGTTTCAAGATATAGCGAGAATACACTCTTTTATTTTAAGTGAAAGAGCGAAGAGAAAAAGGCGGCAGTGAATCGGAAGAGATAATGATTTTTTTTTTTCGCAAATTATCAGTCTTGTCTTTGTCAATTATTAAGACTGAAGGAATGCTTCTTTTTCTGTTAATGAAGAGTCGAATCTGTAAGAAGTATATTGACTCTTTTCAAGATGAATCGTAATCATAACAAAAGGATGTAGCGGTTTTCCGTAAATAAAAAATTTTTCCGAAATCTAAATCACAGAATTCGGAGAATAATCGATAACGGAGTAGCCGCATGCATTCTGCTTTTCTTATCGTCGATTGGCGTCCCAAGTGCCACCTGATTTCATTTCCTTATCTATTTCTCTCACTCTCTTTTATTTTCCCGCGAGATTCTTGCTTCTTGAAGCAGCTCGAGAATCGTTGTGATAATAACCAAACTTTCGATAGCGGCAGAAAATTGCCATTAAGATAAGCCTGATTTAGAGATTTAAAGGAATCCAAAATCGGTTGAGGGTTGAATAAAAGCAGAAATCACTTTGACATAGGGTAAAGGCACCAGGGAAGGAACAGTTAAGCCCAGTGAAGGAATTATTTTCCAAAATTCATATCTTTTTTCGTTGCTGGAATGATGACGTAGTGAAATGGTTTTATACATTTGATAACTCGAGTAAATATATCGAGCAAAGTAAATTTTGATAGAACATTATTTTTCGACATTTAGTTTTAATTTTGTTCCTTCACTGGTGTCGCTTCCTTTACTGGTGCCTTCATCCTATTACGGCAAAAAATAAAGTTAAATAACGATACGAGCCACAATGTAACTGTCGCGAATTGTAAAAAAAGTAGCTGTTTTTTACGATTCGTTCGTAAAACATTTTCTCTGTATTTGTGGCATGATTTGTTTACATACCTCGTAAACAGTTTTGGGATGGAAATAATGAACGGTTCGAGTGAATTTCAAACTTGAAGTGAAGTTCCATGGTTATGTATTGTGTTAGACTTCGAGTACCTACAATTCTGACGTTAATGTGGTCTCATTAGGGTAAGAAAAGTGGGTTAATTGCAAAGCCATGTCTTTGGAGACTCGATTCCCAAGCTTCACAAATCAACGAAGTCAACTGATGTACGATAATGCCTTATAACAAGTTTACAGTTCTCTTGTAGAAAAATAATGAGATTGGAAAAAATGTCGTTTTTCGCAAATTGCTGAACCTTTTACAATCAGCAATTGCGAAGAGCCAATGTTTCATAATAATCAAAAACAAGACTTTTTGTTCATTTTCTTGGCGTCCTAAGTTTCATTCTACATGGGATGACTGATAAGGAAAAAGGGCGAAGTAAAGCCGAGGCGTTAAATTTCGAGATTAAACTCTTATTCCCTGAAAAGTCCAGCCTAGGTAAATATTTGTCTTAATTCTAATCTGTGCCTTCGGGAGCTTGCCACGAGGTTTTAGATAAGAATGACACAGTTTATTCCTTTATCCGTGACTCCCATTGAGTCCACAATTTTATCGCATCTTGAATTTATAAGTACGAACTGAAAAATGGCATTGGAAGAAAAAACTTTCCGTAAAGTCTTTCAAGATATTAGGCTGAAAGTCTAAGCACTGAAGTTGTACATCATCTTGCAATTTACTGATTGAAAGCAGCGAGTTGGGTCGCATCAGGTTGGCACAAATGAAAAAGTATGAATGTAAAACAAAACAGTGGAAGGCGATGGAAGAATAAAGGAAATCACAAGAGTAGCGAGCATTCAGTAGCGAGCAGTTTTCAACGCGAAAACTTTCTGTAAAGTCCACCGTTTCAAGCAATGCTACAAATATCCATCTCTCCTTGACTCGAACCACAATGCGCATTGTAAGAATTGTTCGGATGGAACCGTCTACTTTATCGATAATAAATATATAAGACGTTCGCTCCAGTTCTCTAGAACGCGATTAATATTTGATTTCGAGTGATTATAGACGTAATTCATTTAGAAACGTCTCATCAAATTCCGTCTCGAACAAATTGAAAACTTTATTCTTTGCAGCTTCCAAGAATGTAGAAACAATTAGAAATACCTGGTTTTTCTGAGGATTGTCTTTGTACTTGGATTTTTTGTAGCTACAAAAAAAAGCGTGAATACACAAATACACAAATACAGAGAATAATCACTGTCGTTCGGAAAATCTTTGGTTGGCTTCCAAGAGTCAGCTGAGCAAGCCAATGCCGACCACCTTTTATTGAATCACCGACCTCGCGGCAACACAAGACCCTATCCTGGCGGGGCAATCTGCCATCTAATGTAGCTGACTTTATGACCGCTAGTAACTCGCCACACACCGCTGAGACTTTTACTGCAAAGACCAGATTTGACTGCAAACTGATGACGACTTTGATATTGATCACCACGAACCAGAGTTCCGATTTTCCCAATCTCAATAATTCAGAAGTGAATACTTTTATCATCTAGGACCAATTTTTTACAGTTTAACAATACTCATCAATCATGTCCGTGAATTTTAATTGCTTTTAGTGAGATCGTTTATATTCAAACGAGATAGGCTTTGCAGTGGCACATTTACAGATTGTACTTCCGTTTTAAGGCAAACGAGAGACAAGAAATATATTATTCGATCGGAGTATGTATGTTGTCATCGGGATGGAACGATTCGAAAATGAAGCCCAGTTCTGCAGACTAATCGAGAGTTTTGATCCCTATATTTACAATTTCGCAGTGGCTCTTGTTGTCCCTGCGTTTCGTTACGTCAATGTTTGCTGCTGGAATGTCATGCTAACATTTGTATATATTTATTTATTGTATTGATCGGCTGTTACAAATATGTGGCCGTGCATGTACGGAAACTCGGGCAATTATTTTGCTGGCAGCAGACGCAGGCCCACATGGCAACGATGCGTAGATGTTTACCGTCGCATAAAATCCGATTCCTGTATAACATCGGTTGTTCTAAAAGTTCTCGTTGCTGCATGCGAAACCGAGGTGCACCATTGGTACACGCGCAAGTTGGGTGCGGAGAAACAACGTGTAATATCTGTAACGATAAACTTTTATATTCGACCGTAGCCAGTTATTTTTCACTGCCTTTGTACTTTTCAAACCTTCTCTTTTGTTATTACTTTTTTCGCTCATTCATGTGTTTCGCTTATAAAAATTAATCGAAGCGTAAAGCTTCCTGTCAATGACGTCGTGAACAGCTTTTTGTGTGGTCTACTGGGTATTCATGGATCATCTATGACTACCGTAACTCGTCAATACCGCTGCACGTTGTTGAATCCTAGATTACTGGCAATTTAAACAGTACAGCTTTGACGATGGCCTAATCGTTCGGACGAAGTCTGAAGCATCCCGTCCGTGGTTCGCTAACTTGGCATCCTAAATGTGCACACGGTTTCTCTGCAAACCACAGCAGTCGCGCGTGCCTCTAATACTGCCCCGAATTGGCACTTGGCGGTCAAAGGATGACCAGTCGATTATGATTTCACAGCCGCACCGAAATCATGGTTGAAGCGACGTTGGAAAGCTTTCAATGACTTAATCAACAGTTTTAATTGAATCAACTGTATTATTCTCTAAAATTTACAATTTTCAAATTCTTTCGTTAGTTTGAAAATACTGTCAGCATTAACGATTGCTCGGCAACGCTCATTTGTCATGGGTTTATCATTAGAAAGTTTTCAGAGTCCAAGAATAATCGGGAATCGCGTCAACTGTCCGCCACTGCGATGCAAGGAAATGTTTGCTCCCGAGTAAGTCGACGTAATGGTCCATTCCATTTAAAGCAGGAAGCATAATGACAACGGTATTCGCTGCGGAGGAAAGGCAAGTACGTAGTCGAGGAGAGATGATGGCCGCAGTGATTTGGTGCAGCAATAGTTTGAGTTTCGTAGAGACTTCATGCGATGACCCGTAACTCTGTTCGGGCTGCGCAAACGCGATGACTACTTATCTACTTATCTAGTAGTCGTAAGTTTGTCGGAATTACAGGCGTTCCCAGAGTTATCAGGCACTCTCTTTTGCACAAAACACATTACATCCCTTTCAACTAAATGCTAATAACGTTGTAGAAAATGATGGTGAGATCGGGCGAAGGTAATCTCTTAAACGGTTCAGGAACTATTAGGATTTCAGAAAATTTGTTAAAACGGTGAATGGTTTTTGCAAATTCTATTTTTAATCTATATAGGGGAAAGTGTTGTGCCTCGGAACATTTCGTTGTTTGATAAAAATATTTCCCCAAATAAAAATTGATCAAACAATGTAGATGAATAGAATTGTATTTGATTTTGACCTATCCACACAAGTACGAAAGTGTTCCACTCTCCCCTAATAAGCGTATAAATTTGACTGTGAGACTGTTAATATTGCAATTAGACTGTTACACTTGACACGAAATCACGCTGAAACATCCCGAACGGACTTACTCTTCAACGCGTGTACCATATCATTGCAACACGTCCATTGTAGATCAACACGTTGACAAGAAACGTCCATTACTTCATTAAACTCGCGCCATAGCTCATGAAACTCGCTACTATCAATTGGCAACGAGCAACAGCACGTGAGCACTAAGCACACATTCACGTGTGTGTTAGAATGATCTTCCGACTTCTCTCGTCATTCGAACAGCCACTGCACCTTCTGGTACATCGATTTTTTAACTTACCTTCACATCCTGTTATTTACGAACAAAAACCGCTTATGCTGGACGTAAAAAACCACTCCGGTTATCCGGGTCGTTACTCAAACATTTTCCTTTTATATTTTGAGAGAATGATTAACGTCAGCTTGTTGCCGTTGGAGTGATTTTTGCAGCAGTCACAATCGACCAAGTGCGCGGTCCGATGTAATCCTGTACTATACACATTTTCGAAGTTTTATCGATTATTTTTCACGCTTACGTAGTTGTATTTACGACATGCCGATTGCACGCCTTTGGTTTTCGTTTGAAAAATCAAGTTTTCAAGTTATCGATTTTACGATTGCACACAATTGTAGGAAGAGTTTAAATAACATTAATTATATTTCATGTACCGTTTTATCATTGACTTTTATTTTTATATTCATATGAAATGGTGCTCGAATACCAAAAATCGAGTTGATGGCTCTTTGATTAATTATTTGAACGCCTTCAAGTTGACATTAACTTCATGAGCGATGAACCACAACTCAACCCAGTTATCGATAATTCTATAATTCTGTAGCTTCGTAATCAAGACCACTCACACCTTGCTCGCTCTCACGTCCGCAATTGAATGTATGAAAAATCAGTTTCTCTGATCCTTCATTCATTTGCCTCCCTAATTAATCCGGTTTCTGCATAATTATCAGATGAACATGATTTAACTTTGAAAGATTGCTTTCGAAAGTGTAAAATTTACCCTCGTATATTCTTCTGTGTACAGAAGAATTTACGATATCAAACTCTTTGATATAGTACCGGACGTGTATAATTTAAAAAAATTACAGAATATTTGTCACAGCGCAAGTTCAGCGGGAAATGAAGTTGGTTCGGACAAACAGAAAAATGCACACTTTGAATTTAAGAGTTGTGAAATATGTAACGTGAAAATTTACATAAATAGAGCAGAGCAGAGCAGAGCAGAATATGCGTTGGATTTTACTGTCTATCTCGTGAATAACGAATGTAAAGTAAAGCAAGTCACCTGTTCTGTCGGAAAAAATTGTAGAATGTATACACGTATCCCTGTACATATGATTACGGACCACAAATGAAAAGTAAAACCTCAATATTTCGTACAAAACAAGCATCCGTCTCGGAAAACATGAAATGGCAATTCATCGTCGTCTCAAATTTGCCAACTACTTTCACGAAATAACGATGCCAAAAAAAGAGCATGAACTCTATTTTATTCGAATTTTAATTATTTCAGATGGTTGGTATTCAAAGAAACGCTTAGTGAGGAACGTTCGAAGATTCAATCTGTGAGAATTTATTTCGATATAATCGTAACAGATCATACACTTTTATTTCAACAGCTTGCTCTGGTAGGATGATTGGTGAAATTTATCGCGATCGATTGTCGAATGTTCTGTTCGAGCCTTCAACCGCGCTCTCTGTCGTGCCTTTTCGCACGGTTCCACAGTGGTTTGCGCTGGACATGGCTGAATTTTTTGGTCGATGTTTTAACTGGCGCTATGAAAATCCTTGAACATTTCGTCAATAAAAAATAGTTCTTCAGGTAGATAACAATTGGTTACCACGGTACATAATATGGCGTTGAAATCCGACGGATTCAATTAACTGTAGTCTTTTGTGATAATGAATAAGATTGGTTGATGTTGCTTGAATTTATGACATAACATGTTATCTTCCGGTTTTATTTATCCATTATTATGCTTCTTACAAATGAATACGTTCTGTACTTACACACTACGTTAATCTTAATACACCCTGTATATACACTGTTTTATCGAACCTAAAGACGAAACGAAATGGCCGAGGGCCGCAGAAATGGAAGAGAATAGAAAAGAAATCCGTCTAATTTATGTTTACACACTTGCTAGCATTTTTTTTCGATAGATCTAACAAATGCGCAAAACATTCGCTAATCATTTTTCGGCAATCATATCAAAATAGATATAAAAATTGATTATTAATTATATTTAATATCACATTATGATGCAAAAATTTCCTATTAAAACTCGATAATAATTCGTACGTTTTCTCATTCCATTCGTATCGGGAACCGAGAATAATGCTTCGACGAGAATTGTTTGACTCCTCCCCCTGACGTTCATTATTATTTACGGAAGAAGGAAGAAACGATAGATCACCACGCGATGCAACGGTTTTGGCCGATGTGTCTGACTCTCAGATTTCGAATGCGGCACGCCGAAACGGCGCATTAGTTGACGCCTCACGGTCACCTCAGAACGAAGGTCATTGTCAGTAGAACGATCGTGATGATGGCCGCCTCCGATCTCAAAGAAGCCGCACTCTGCAAACCCGCAGGATTTTCACCTGAAACAAAGACGGATCAAAAGTCAGACTTTCTTTCCACTTCACTCACGTCACCGACACCAGAATTTTAAAATGGCACGGTTCGCATTTTCAAGCCACGTAGACAATTATAAGGATAAAAAGCTGATTGAACTGGGAAGAATGTTTTCTCGATCTGTCGTAATCTGCGTGCAAGATTTTTGAAAAGAAGCTTCTTGGCTGGGAAGGATTTATTCTAACAAAGCAAAATAGTTGCCGTATAGAAGCGGCTTTCAAGCAGCGCGAGAAAAGACACTAAACGATAACGGCGAGTTATAACTCAGTCGAGTGACCGCTATTGGAAAGGAAAGTTTTCCCGCATTTTCTGCCAATTTTTCATCATTGTTACCTTCCTCGGAGTACGTGTAAAGAGAAATGAAAGAGTTTTAGCAGAGTCCGTCGCTGAAACGAATTATTAACAAAGGCGACGATTGTTTGACAATTTTTCAGTTTCTGTAATTGACGTTTTGTTATGTATGAATGGCTTCTTTCGCAACAGATATAAATTTCCTGACAAATTGCAAAAGTCTCGTGATTGTGTGAAATGTTCGTGGAGGTAATAAGAGTAAGAGATTCACTTAAGTTTTACAAAGAGACACTTCAATTAATTCTCATTGTAGTCAAGATGCTGACGATCGAATTACTATTTAAAAAGAATCATTGAAGAGTCAATGTACTGCTAAAAAATTATCAATGGATCGAAATTCTCGTACAATTAGCCACTGAATAATAGTCACGTTTGCATATCAATTAAGAACAGCGAATTCTCGGGAAGAGGCAAAAACCATAACAAGAAATAGTTCCTCGTTTTCATAACAATTCAGAATTTTCAACGATGCGTTGAACAAAAAGATAATTAAAACTTCGCTCGGATAACTCATCAAATCTAATGAAGAATTTTCATCGCACTCGCTCTAGCTAATTTCACTGCTAAGTTGGCGCCATTGGAACGCTTCAATTAGCTTATTGCAACTGCACTCGCGAAAAAATGTCCTCTCCTTTTTTACTGCAGATTTTTGTTACATATTGACGTAACGCTAATGAGTATGAAAATTTAAACGTAACGTTAAATTTATTGAAACTTATGATTGGCCGGACAGTCGTTGTAATGAAAACATTTCTCGCTACTTTCAGAGCTGGCGACAAGCCAACAAACTCGCCGCGATTACAATTGTTTATTGCTCGACGATACCAGTCAACTTCTACCAAACAACGCTAAATTATTAAGCCGGCCACATTGGTGAGTCAACGACGATGAAGATCTTTCCGCAACATTGAATAAAGCATCGATGTTTTACGAAAGACGCGAGATACAAAACGCGTTCTGCAAGTCGTTCGAATTTTGCGGAGTGAGAAATGTACAAAAATAATGTTTAGGGTGAAGGCACTTTGTCCGGATTCTGGCAGCAGCTTTAAAAAACAACTCGGATCGATCGCATTCATCGTCGAATAATAAAGTCACTTCTGAAATTAGGACGTTGTGAGAAGTGCTCCGAGCCAGATATCTCAATTGCTTTTATTTCCAACCGGATAATGGCCCGCCTAATGATTCATTCTTCGAAGACAAAGAGACGGGAACTGTTGAAATACTTGTTATAAAAATTATTATGCTTAACTTTAAATATCTCGTTAACAAAGATTTTGAAAAATGTGCTGTGACAGTAGCTATTTGAGATGAAAGAAATCTGTTTCCGCGTGACATAACTGAAACAAGATAATTAATGTTTGCTCAGGAAGCAATCTCGCCGGTGACTTCCAGAGACTCGACTCGCCATTTTACTCAATTAAGAAAGTCGAGGACTTTCCTTTCCCTGAATCTCCCCCTTTATCTCGTCAGGTCTCTTTACGAATAAAAAAAAGCGCATGGAAAATAAGCTGTCGAGACTCTTGGGAGGTGTATTATACATGACTACGCGGTCCTGCGTCTCGCGAGGAGAGCTTTGCAAACTTCTCACGCCCGTGCTTGGCGCGGTTTTGAGAGGTGGATGGCGAGGTCGAGGAAGCCGATGGCGTGGAGGGTCACAGGAGCAATGCATAAAGGTCGATCCGAAAAAGGAGACGAGGCGCGACAAGGAGGTGGAAGCCGGGGATTCGCGGTTAATGGCCTGGGCGTGAGAACTCTGTTACTTCATACACAATTAAGCTATGGCAGACGTTAACTGGGCCGTGATTTACTTGTTCTTTCAAACGAGCTTTCACAAAACACTCCCTCGGCGTCTTTTTTGCTTCCGGTTGCTCCACTTCAGATCTATTCAGAATATAAAGCTGTTACCTGCGCTCTTTTTCATCATTCTTAAGAGCTCAATGTGAGATGATTGCGAGGGCTCTTAATAAAACGTGTCGTGATAAACAACTCATTACTTTTGGAGCTTTTGGATATTATTCAAGACACTTTCAACTGCTTTCGTTCCATATTTATTTGTCCCGAGAATAATGCCTTCCGAAAGAAAGAGTATTTGATATCTTCATTTTAATTCATCCCCTCGTTCGAAAATCGTGATATCTCGGAGACAGCGAGTAACGAAGCAAGGATCGAGTTGAAATATGTAGAGAAAAAGCACTTGGCTAACGAGCACTTCTTATAAACGGATGGAAATCTATCACCTCGAGATTACTCGTCGCGAAGTAATCGAGATTTAAAGCGCGGAATGAAATAAGTTTGGAGCAGATGAGCCGGACGTATCGCCATTAGAATCCGCCCGTGACTCGTTAGATCTGAGAGGAGACTTGAGGTGATAATTTTTCACTCTGCTGTTACTACGGGAACGTTGGTCGAAGGCGGGGAGAAGAATTCGGACAGGACGGAGACGAATGAAAAGAAGAAGTGAGAAAATCCGAATTCGATAGTGTTTTAAAATTTAACTTCCGATTTCTTCTATGGGCCCAGCTTCAATTGCGCATTGAGACAAATTTCGTTGTTGGACCCTACACGTGTATTTTTGAGAAAAAATGGATGTAAAAGCGCTCCGATATTTTCATTACAATTAAAAAAAGACACATTTGTAACACGCAAGGGGAATTATTCACTCGCTGCTTTGTCTCGCAACACAAGAAACGTAGTCAATGAATGGTTTCCTTGCTTCCTAACGCATTAGAATGCAACTCGCGAACTTTAGCTACTTGTCAAGCAATTTCACCCTCTTCTGGTTCCGTGTCTAACACTGCAGTATGCATGGGCTCATAATGTACAACGTAGAGCAACAAATCTTATAATCATAAGACTTACATATTCAAGGTAGCTGCAATGCATTTATTTTAGTTTTAAATCGACGACGAGTTCTATGAATTCTAATTAAACTCTTATGGTGGAGGACTCGAATCGAGTTTTAACATTTTCAGCTCTAAATGACGTATAATTATACAAAAATTCATTGAGCTTATAGCAGTAAAGGGTCTTTAACTCCTGCCACAGAAAAAAGTGTGCCATGGAATTAGCGGTGTTTCTGAGAAAAGCAGGAAAGTTGTGCTGAAATTCTCATTCGAACGGAACCACTTTGAAACTCGTAATCCTTATTTCGTCACTCCCTTATACTCCTTTCTCTCTCTACCTTCAGGGAACGCTGTATTCGAAGCGATAGTTTGACTGAAAGTTTTTGCAAAGTCTACGTTTAGTGACGAAAGTACCCAGGCGGTGTCAAAGGGGCGGTGAATCATGCCAGGGTGGAGGCTGGTGAAGGTGGAAGGGAGCAGCCAAGAAGCCGGTGTCTAAAGTCGGTTGAATACTTATTTCCAAAGAACTTTTTCATGAATACACTGTAGGGCGGCTCGACACGCGCCACCGGCATACGAAATATTGCGGTTACCTCCGGCACTGGGGTAAAAACAGAAGCTCGAAGAAGCAGGCTGAAAAAACACGGAGACAAAAAGTTGCTGCTGGATCGAAAACTGAAAGCTTTTCGCGAGTGCAATTTTTTACTATTTAACATTGGCACCGATCATCTAGTACACGATTCTCGGGGATCTTTGGTTTTCTTGTGTCGTCGAGTAATTGTGTAATCAGAAAAACAATAACCCGCGCTTTCCCGTAACGCAAAGGTCGGAAATTAGTTACAAAACTTGCAAAATCCATGCAACTTTACGTCCTGCGAAAGTTGCATGAATAATAACAATGAATAATAACAATACGCTACATGAATAATAATAATAACACCTTTCAAAAATTTTGCGAGGGTATTTTCGCGAAATTAATTGAAGAAATACCATGACGGAACATGCATCGAGGTAATGGAATAACAAAGATCGCAAAAACTGGCAGAGACGTGAAATTCACAAATGGCGGAAGAAACTGTCACCCACGAGAATGAATAATATTCTCAACGAGGCTTCAAAAGTAAGTTTTGCCTAATTGAAGCGATTTTAATTTAACGAAATGTGATGAATGACAAGGGTAATATTTATTTTCGTACGAAGCCACGCATTGCGGACGTTCGCGCGGAATAAAGCGATGTGAAATGTTGGGCTTTCACTAATGCATTATGGATATTTCTTTTGAACAAACCGCTCGTGTAAAATATAAAAATGTTTCACCGCGCAGAAAAACAAATTAACGTTCAACGAGACCATTTTTCAGCATATTTCTGAACCGCTGAATTTTTTTGACGATTGCCTGAATATTCCGCTGGGTTCATGCTTCACATTCGTCTGTAAAAACAATGTTCCATTGTCTCTTGCGATGGAGTCTATGTTAACCAATTGTCCTTGTTCAATTTCCTTCCCATCTTAGTTTGAGTGGTAAACAATTTAAATTTTTCGTTTTCGAATGACGGCACTATTTTCTTTCGCAGTCGTACTGAGATAAGAATCGAGATGAAATGTCCTCAAGTGGCAATTCCACGAAACGTCGTCTACAGAAGTTGAAAGTGGCAGTCGAGTATATTCAATCGATTATATATTTTACTTCGTTCACTTTCTTTTGTGCGCGTCTTGATCAGAACAGGAAGGAACTGAAAACTTTCTCGTAATAAGAAAGAATAGAGAAATGAAGGGTCCAATTGGGCGAAGAAAACATCGAAAATGGTGAAAATACACTCGATAATACAATGCAAATCTGGTATATTGTATTATCCCGTCTGGGTGACGCAGTGTAACGCAATAGTTTTGAGAGCACGTATTGAAAACTGTCGTATCTCGAAACGTTATTAAAAGAATTTGCCTCTGCTGAAATGAAAACTTGAAGTGGTAAGACTGTGAATTCTACTCGGTACGCCATCACAAAATAGCGTTTTTGAAAACCCCAAGAGGTTGTTCGTGGTATTCATATACTCTGAAAAAAGTAGCTCTGGTCTTTTGTCAATTTATAAAACACTTATAAGTCTTACTGTGTTAATAATGTTTTTAAAACGACTACGGAATAAAATGCTTTGCCTTCGGAGTTGACAAAACACGACTCGGGGCTAAAGATCCCAGTTTTTCACCGTGGTCGTCCTGCTTTTTTAATGGCACATAAGAAATAAGAAGGTTTAAGAGAATATATAACCATGACGGAAAGTATGTAATGTTATGTAGCAAAAACCGAGCTGAAGCACTCGGAAACCACAATGGTTTCACCATACGTAAAAGAAAAAACAGATATCTTTAGGTTGCCCCGCAATTTCACGGTACTCGCGTTCCAATATGTAAAAAGTAGCTATAAATGCACAACGAGGGAATTTGTGAGTCGTCACGGGAGAGGTTTCCGATCTCTCGGAAAGCAGGGAGAAATATTTCGAACGCTGGGCAAAATTCCATAGGTCCTGTTTTTATTATCCTGAACATTACCATATGTTACGCTTTAACCAAATGTTTCTTCAGTAGGAAAGCCAAACGTGCGATTCTTTCGGGATGTTTAAACATACTCCGAATATTACCTTGAATATTGAAATATTCAAGCGATTTCGTAATGATGCGCTGAAGTGAAGCAAGTATGTTAGAATCTGGAATATTTTATAAACTTTCGACTCACCATTAAGAACATGGACGGAGACCGTTGTGGCGGCAATATCCGCCAGTGCACAACTATAATTACCGCTGTCGTGTTTATTGGCGTTTGCGATGTATAGTTTCGACGTAGCTCCGGCAGCGCCCATTTCGGTTTTGACACTGAAACAATAAACGATACAAATCTTCAAAATACTTCGGAGTTTACAGCGATATCGGGTAAATTATTTTGAATTCTTGCTTTAAAATACACGCAAAAACAATTGCTGTCATTCAAACGATTTTTTTTCCGCACGCGAAACGAGAAAAAGGAGCAAAAATTCACGGTAGGAAGAAGTCGCATCGCAGTTTGACGCGTTCAGCGACAAATTAGTAGAATAAACCGAGAAGAGCATCAATAAGGATAATTTGGTGCACTACTTCTGACCGCTTCAATGGATTATACACAGACTGTCCGTACAATTCCTGGTTATGATTTTCCGGAGCATAAAGTTAGAGGAACCACGTGAATAGAGAGTTTTGCCTCGAATGCATATTTCTGTGCTTCGCTTCAAGGATTCATTTGCATCACTGAATTGTCGTGAAACTGCACCGCGTTGAAATGTTTAGAAAATAAATGTCACAAGTGCTTCGATCGACGATTTCGCATTTTTAAAAGTAACTTGAAATTTATCAACCACGCCGATTTAATAAACAATTCGGATATCCTCGCATTACAATGTTTGTATTTGCAAGCTAGATGAGGCTTAAGAAATTTGTGTCTGGTTTCAGAAATAGACAGATCGAAATCAGCAATGTAAATTGGAGCCGAACACGTCTACTCTAGTATCGGAATTTGAAACTGAACTGTTGAACTCAATTACGTGGCGACTTTGGTAAGTACAAGGTAGTGAAATTTTAGGTAATAACTCATTACGGAACGCTTTTCCGGGCTTTTCAATTTAAAAGTAATCGCACAAAGAGCTTGTTTTCCAGATACAATGAACTCTACTATAAGCTTCTTAATTGTCCAACTTTGAGAGAAGTTGAAGAAAGATGTTGATCAGAATGTTCGCGTTACGTAGTCTACTGGATAACGAGAGGATTATCTGGATAACAGTAAATCTACTTCATGTTAAAATAAGTACTATACCTCGTATATACGCACGTTCGTATATCAAGGCGAGTACTTGTTCGCGCAACGCTCCGACGGATTGCCTTTTCACAGCAAATCATTGCTACAAAACCAAGTTTTAAAACAGAATTTTTAACGTTTTTTCGAGGAGTCGGGGGGAGGGGGGATCAATAAAACTCGACATCCTGCACGTTCGCCAGTCAGTTTAATTATCCTTCGCTCGCAGAGCAACTACTCAACTTCAATCCGTTATTTCACATTTATCTGGCTTACAAGAGTTCCCGGAGAAAAGCGAACAAGTTAGCGCACCTTGTCATACAATGGATCTTCCTTTCTCTAAATCGCGAGCACATGCCCAACTACTTTCAACTGCATCCTCCGCTTCTTTTGGCGCTTCTTTTTTCCGTGAGTAATAGAATTCCCGTGTCGGCAGGGAATCACTTGTGTCGGTGCAGCAAGTTTTGCTCAGACGCGCGAAACTGAAGAATTTAATTTGCAGTGTACTTGACGAACGTTGTCACGGGCTGAAGCGACGCGCTAAACGGTGAAGTAATTGTCACGCAAATTTTAAAAAGGTTTGTAATATTTGTGTTTGTCTTAAGGACCTACATTGCGCGTGAAGAATGCAATTAGTTGTCTCGTAGGTGAAACGACGTTTACTGACGCGATTTCCAAGTGGTAAAAAATAGCTCGCTTTGAAAGTTTCTCGGCACGAGAAAATGGATATTAAGAATCCGAATAACAGTGAGTCGAGCCAATGTGCGACATATGGCCCGACATGTTTCAGACTTCGCATAACAAGCTTGAAGCTTGTACCATGCTGATGAGAAAAGTTGAAGCTCCCCCAATCTCAAATACCTCTTTGTTGCAGATCACCCGCTCTTCCTCATACCATCGAATCCACCGACTGCATGTTCCGCTTATAACGCATCTTGCAAAACAACCAGACAAAATATCGTACACGAAAAACAAGCTCTCGTCCCACGTGCTCTTCCTGCTGATATCCAATTTTCACCGAAAAAGTCACGTATAAGACGAGACATTTCTTTGGGAGATTTCTTCTCTGTCTTTCTTTCTTTCTTTCTTTCTTTCTTTCTTTCTTTCTTTCTTTCTTTCTTTCTTTCTTTCTTTCTTTCTTTCTTTCTTTCTTTCTTTCTTTCTTTCTTTCTTTCTTTCTTTCTTTCTTTCTTTCTTTCTTTATTTCTTTCTTTCTTTCTTTCTTTCTTTCTTTCTTTCTTTCTTCCTTTCTTTCTTTCTTCCTTTTGATTTTACATTTTCTGTTCTGTGCAGTGATGCTTTGTGTCCTTTTCTCCTGCTCTTTGTCGCTCACCC
>JABFQM010000285.1:0-41596 GCA_022816865.1 Zelostemma sp. ZL-2020 | reverse complement strand
CTATCATTCACTTCATGCAACCGTGACTAATTTTCAGCGGCAAAGGCAAAGAAGCGAAACGATGTTGTGCGTTACCCGCGATTAAGTAGAGCATTCACATCTCCTCTGATCGGTTCCAATTTTTTCGGTAACGCCCGTGGCGTCTGCAAAAATTGGCTAAACAGAAATGTTTCCTTGTATACTTACTCCGTTTCGAATGTTTCAGAAATGGAAAAAAGCAAAGCGCAGTCTGCTCTAAACTAAATGTATGCAACGTTTGATACAACCACGTAATAAAGAACTGCATATTGCATCGTTTAATTCGTTCCAGTGACACGCGAGACCGTTCTTAAGAATACGATCGCTCGCTTTTTTTATTCATCCATTCCCCTATTGACCCAAGTTTCGTGCAATATCTGCTATAAAAAGATTATTGCGGTATCTCGACCTTCCCTAACTTACGTCTGCTCGAAATTCGATTTCCTAGCTCTCTTAACGTCCTCGTCCAAAGAGGAATCAGTTCTAAACGAAGCTTTCGACGGGCAATAAGAAAAGTCCTCGGTCGCTTTCAGGGCGACCGAGCACCTCGCGTTGTGACTCTGGTGCCGCACTTCCGGTCTCTTGTTGAGCGACATCAAGTGCCTGAATCGAGATCTGCAACTCGCGTCGTTCTCTTCGCTGTTGGCACCTATTCTGAATCCACATGTCAAGCCCAGAAGAGAAGCCACTTCCGGCGGTGGCATCAAGAATTCTCCGGTTTTCACAGTCGTGATAAAAGGCTTTGGGTGAACCACGTAATTGGAATTCGCATTTTTCAGGCGAGCCTGTTCGGACTCTTCCTCCTGCTCCTGAATCTTCTTGAGCTTCGCGTTGAGCACTTCGTTGAAGTCTTCGGTGGAGAGAATCATCGACGACTTCCCGGAATATTCCGAGCACTTGTCATCGTCCTTGAGACTGCTGTGGCTTTTACTGAATCTACTTTTTATGGGGTTCGATTGGTGGCTCTGGAACATTAGAAGAGATAAGAATTTTGGAGCTTCCGGAATGCCATTCTCACCTGCAGATTCGTCATGAACAAGTGATCGCTGGACTTGCAGAGTCTTCTGCGACCCTCCGCGTTTTTGGCATTTTCGCTGTAGACCGTCAGCGTCGTTTTGACGGACTCATTTTCGCAGTCGCTGAGGTCCTTTTCTATTCGAAGAATGGGAAGACCAATGTTTCCGAGGGCGCTTTTCTGTATGATCGTGAAAGCCGGCGTATGTTTTTCATGGTTGAAGGACAAGTCGGCCATCGGCGCTAGGGTTGAAATCCCAGCAGGCATTTTGCGCGGCCTCTCTGTCGGCGATCAATATTTAGATCGTATCGCTATCAAGCTCGTTAATCTAGCTCTCCGGCGTAGCGTCATAATTTCCATTGGCACTGGTCTCTGCGATTCGGGCCAATTCGTATGTCCTTGAGAATATGGTTCGAAGGGCACGTGACCGATCGGTCCTGCTCGTTCCAAATCGAAGAACATGCATTTGCAATGTCGCGTGACTCGGTAGAAAGAAGAATTTTCCCAGAAATCGATGCACTATAAACGGCTTTTCTCGTACGCTAAACAAATTATCGATTTTTATCCATTCCGATTCGATCCTTTTCATAATTTTCAATGTGATTCGATGTTTCATGATTTGGTTTTGCTGAATGTTTTTTAGCATTGAAAATAATGCATTTGTAAACAGTCTACTGCATGGAATTAGATGTGAGATAAGGACGCGTTTTTACTGATAATTTTTCGCGATTAATTAGTTTGAAATCGGAAACGAATGGCATCTTAATTTAACGAAAAATGGGTATTACGCCGGTAGGAATACTGAAAAAATATATGACTTTCAAAATGCAAGTCTGTTGAAATTTCTTATCTTGGGGCAATCAATCTTAGATATTCAAAGTCGCGTTGATTAAATAAAACCTCCACGTGCAACAAAATCTGAATGACGAAATAGCACGAAATCGAACGATTTTTCTATCTCTTTTCAATTGGGCCATAAAAATTGACTCTACATAATTGATTTTATGACTTCTGAGTGAAACTGTTGCTTCTTTATCGGATCGATACGAGTCTGGTGAGAAAGTGCAAGTATAAATGTTGAACAAACAATTTAATATTGCATGTGTCTTTACTTTGTGAAGCAAAGGATAAGGTTCATTCTCGGCATGATAAGAGCTGGATAATTTACAATCGCGATATTCTAAATTAACACAAAGTAGTCAATTACACTTTATGTAATGCTATTAAACGCTTTTAATTAACACTAAAAAACCGTAATTGATTCAATCGATTACATTTTTTAATTGATTTCAGGAATCTTCGTTTAAACGTTTTCTAGTCGTTTTTTATTGGATATCCCAGTTAAATGATAAACAATGGACTGTGATATCGATAACGACTACCATTTTTTGAGTAAATTATTTGCTGATCTCGATCTATTTCAAGTTTACGGAAGAAAACATTTTTAAAACCTTAGAAGACTTGAGCACGCGTTCGCGTAAGTTTTCATTTTTCCCATAATTCTTATCTGCAGAAAGTAGAGCAAAATAATGTCTTTCTTGACGTAATTCACGAAGCCAAACTGCTGTAACCTTTCTTCTTTATGGATTTCATGCCCTATTCTAATTTTATTTGCAAAAAAATGTATTTTTACTTTCGGAAGAACGACTCAACTCCGTTTCCGTTCTTTCCAAAAATTGTAATCTTTCGACTTAAACCCTTAAAATTGCACTCGTTAGGGGTAAACCAACACTTTACATAAAGACTTTACTACATTTTTCCCATTTTGCCCGGAATAACCACTTACCTCTAATTTTATGCGTTTTTGCACGGAAAAGTATTCCATTTTTATTTTATTTTATTTTTATTTGAAGACTTATTTAATATTAGCCGAACACGCAATCGAAGTAGAAAGTTTTTCTTGATATTCAACAAAAATCATTACACCGACAAAGTTTGAAATTGCTTAAATAATTTTTTAAGCAATAATTTCCGATGATAAAAAACCATTCATAAATAAAAATCGAGATAACTCAAAAACCACAATTATGGACTTAAGTTGTTTTTCCGGAAAGCCGAAATCTCGCGTCGCAGTAACACGTGCTCGAAAGAAAAACTCGAAAATGTAACAAACAAACCCCAAAACTACGAGTATAAAACCCCGAAGTCCTAAAAGCAGCGTTAATGCAGTTCCCTACCTCAACAATTTCTCATTCCGATACATCGAAAATTATGAACAGGCCGGAAAACGCAATGTTTCGTTTGATAATTCCGACAAAAAGCTTACTTATCACTGAAAAATATGCAATATAAGTGTATAATTTCTCCCCGCGGCACTATCGAGCATCGAGCTTTCACCGACAAGTTCAGAGACTGGGCAATATCCTTACGATACCGGAATATATACTGCAAGTACACCAGCAACGTGCTCCGTGTATTTTTAACGGCTGACCACTCAATACCACTGACCACCCACTGGCGCATGCCTAACGCAACTCAAGACTATAGTACGTTTCAACGACCAAGAAACTTATTCATCCCTTACAATTCTTCGAGATAAAATCGTGCCTTTTCAATCACCGCTTCGGTTCGTCATCTCTCGACCAATCGAATTCCTGCCGAAATGCAGTCTAATTAATTTCAAGCTCTCGCGATTTTTTCTTCCGAACTTGGGTTTTTGAAAGAGAAGTCGATGAATAAAATTGCATCAGTGGCGTAAATAGGACATTTCACAGTCCGATATGCACTTAAATTAATTACGCAAAGCAAAGATGAGTCGTTTCGAAGCTGAAAATACCTTGATTAAACGCGAAACATAACCAAGTAATTTTTGCTGGTTTTGAGCACGAAGAGAGAGAGAGAGAGCAGCGAGGAAAAATGTTGACTGCGAAAAGCAAAATGGCAATGATGGCGGGAGTTTTTGAAAGTTAAATCTACATACAGCACGAGTATATGTACTCGTGCTTTTAAACACGAGCGAACATTATTTTTGTTAATTCTTTCAACAGCTTGCATTGCAGCGGACAAACGACCTTAAAGTACAATTATTTCAACTTTTAGGAACATTTGGCGATCGAATCTTTCTCGCGGTCATTCCCTTCATCGTTCTAAAAGTAGAGCAAGGCTCATTTTCCGCGGGTGGTCATTGCGTTACCAAAGGCATTTAACTTTCACGGTTTTCGTGGTTGTATCACGCGAGACATCGTGGAAGTGTTGGGCAGGTTTTCGCAATTACGAGTTTTTGCTCGAACGAAAAAACATAAGCAATAGTAAATTTCATTTTAATACAAATGTTCGTAACTACGATGTTGGTGCGCGATAAGAAGGGTTGGCAAGCCTGCCGGACGCGATCTAAGACACACGCGACCTTTTTAGAAGATCGGGATATGAGATTTCATCGATTTATACTCTTGTGTGCGCGAAGTTATTCGTATCGTGCTTCATTAAAACAAACTCCGAAAATTACCGCTCTTCGGTTCATTGAAAAGTATGTAAATTTCTCGGACGTGGAAAAATGCGCGTAAGAAAGTTTCTGTGAACGCTGAATTTTACAAAATGCCGGGATATGATGTGCAATTGCAAATAAATCGACGTGCATAATTATTGGTCTCCTTACATTGACGTGTTCCGGTACTTTTTGTACAAATGCGGGATGGGACGAGGGCTTTTCATGAAGCCGAAATTTTTGCACTGGATGTTATCCGTGTGCAATCTGTAGAATTGAATCCCCCTGTTGCACATGTCGCATTGCTTGGTCGTCTTCGTAGCCATTTTCGGAAAAACTTTGGTTCGGGAAACAATTAATCGATGTATGCGCAAAAAAATGAGTAATCGCGAATGTTGTACCGCGTTAGAAAGTAGGTTGAATCGAGTCAATGCGACGAAGTTTAACCCTCTCTGGAATCAATTTACGAACTAATGAGGCAGCAGAACACACGATATTGGAGGGCAACAATGATTTCGACTAGTTTCGATCTCAGTGGATGTAACATTAACGGGTTACTATGGAAACCTAACAATCTCAAATGTCACTATCTTCAAACACACGTACAGGGTTTGATTGTGTTGTTGCAGAACGCAGCAAACTCTTGTTTATTTTTACTCCAAACTTGAGTTTTCTGCGTTTGCGACCACTCAAAATAAGGAACAAAAGTTTGCTCGGCTTTTCGTTCATTGTTTGTTTCTTTTTATAAATTACTGTAATACTTTCCGACGAGTCACGAAAAAGTTCGGGAAAAGCGTAAGTAATTAAAATTTAGTACGCGTTCAAGGTCAGATCTGCGATTTATTCGGGAACTTGGTTTTCATTAAATCTGCAATAAAAAATTTATGAAGCAGGACGAAACTGAAATTGTTATTCTCCATTCATAAAAATGTTTCCTGAGATTTAATTTGCCGACTCGAACGGTCGACACGAAACATTTTTTCATCAAGTGAAAATACAAAATGGCCGAAAAATGTAAACTCGCTTCGTTTTGATTCGCCCGAGAAATTTTTTAAGAAAAAAGTTGTAAAAACGTTGTTTGAAAAATTATGAGCGATATTATTTTTAGTTTTTTAAATCATGAAACATTACGAAAGCGAGCGGGTACGAAAAAAGTGATATAAAGTGCAGAGCAGAAAGAAAGATGGAAGATGGGATTGTAAACAAGAAAGAGAGAGATAAAAAAATACTTCGAATTTCTTGAAAATCGTGTTCATACGGGCGATTTAACAATCAAAAATTGCAGTTACATTATGGAAACTCCTATTGTTTTTAATTTCACTAAGTTTTACCATAAAGCAATGAATAAATGAAAGTTTTACTTGTATACCCCGGGTTTCTACCTTACCGGTTTTTAGGGTGTTTATTAATAAAAAATGCAATACAATTTTGAGACCGTACGCCGATTCCAACGTCTTGGGAAAAAGCACTCGAGTCTTAAAATCAGGAATCTAATTCTTAATTTTTAATTAGTACTTCGAAATTAATTATCAAATTCTAGATTTTAAGACTCCGGAACATTCTCCAAAGTCAGCAGAATCAGCGAACAGTCTCGAATCACATTTTTAAATAGTATTGCATTTTTTATTAATAAACACCCCAGAAGTCGATAAAGTAGAACTCCCCCTTAAATCTCATGTTTTTTAATAAATACAAAAATCTTCCTCGTCTTTCACCCCTAAAATCTTACGTTTTTTTTATAAGTTGAATAAAATAATAATATTTAAACATTTATTTCAAAATTATCGAATTAAGATCGCAGAACACAATTTAAAGAACCTTTTTTGCAGGGTATGATAATTATTCTGGAACGACTTGACCATGGAACAAGATGACAAGTACGACGACGCTCTGAAAACTTTGGCCATGCTGAAAAAAGTTTCTGGGTATGAGAACTTCTCAGCCGAGGATGTAATTGCCTGGTTCCAAGTGGAAGACAATGTAAAGTGTCACGCAATTTCGCCCGATGAGGAAAAAGATGACGAAGAAAAGAAAAAAGAAGATGAGGTAAATTCCAATCACCCGGTTGTCACGGATTCGGACGCACTCGATGCTCTGCAGATACTCATCGAATATTTCAAAGCGCAAAAGAACTCGCCGAGAAAGAACGCTCATCTTCAAGCTTTGCAAGAAATTGTAAATTTCATGACGATTGAATCTGCGAAGAATTTGTCGCAGTAAATTTGGATTAAGTTTTGTAGACGGTTCGTGTTCCTCGACAATAATGTGATATGTTTTGCCTCGTCGATCTCTTCATGTACGAAGTTTCGTTTGCAAATTATTAGATTCGGATTTTAAAAATTGTTCGTAATTATCATCCGTTAGACTAAGTAACGCCATCTCTGTCCACGGCGAACTAGTCGAACTCGCAGGGTATAGAATTTCACGGAAGCAGTTTTTCTCCTTACTGACCTCCGATATCAGCCTTAAAAAAGAATGATAAAATATATAATTTAGTAATAAAAGAGTTCACAATTACAAAGCCATGAAATGACTCTCGAAAAAGTTGTAACAACGTAATTTTGTTTTACAAAAATGGTTGCACCGACAATTTGCTTCAAGAGATTCAACGTTTTTCCGTGAGGGCGCATTGATACAGTGCCATGAAATTCGAATCTTCATTCAATGTAAACTCGAAAACGTAAGAAAACTCGCAAAAGAAATTCACAAGGTTACCATTTTCTATTAAATTGTTTATTTTTTCCAGAGGGAATGGATTAAATTCCTTTTCTGACAAGTGACGATTTTCGTTTGAAACGATAACGATCTCGACCGGCGCCTATTGTTCTAACGAGGAAAGGGGCAGCGAAAAAGTAACGTTTCTGGATCGGAGGCTGTGGATGAAAGAAATGAAGAGTGTAGAGATTTTGGCACCATGCTGGGTTTCCTAATTGCCTCTTTCTCATGCGTGCACGGCAAAACGCCCTTGAACTTTACTACGGAACACGGCCTCAAAATTCAAAAGCCCAAAGGTCTCGGTGCTTCCACGTCTCCGTCTCTCCTTCTTCCTTAGTTAATCTCACACCCCCACTTCTATGCCAAATAAGCAGCATCATCTATCACACTGCGCGAAAGGATATATTTGTTTTCGGTGGAACTCCTTAATTATTTACTTTCAACCTTTGGGGAATCATCTTGTCGAACCTTGCTTTGGGGTGTCTGGTTTTATCAACATACAAAACACTTTTATTATTTAATTTCTCAGGGTTCAATAAATTGGCTAATCGACTTTTCATTTATCAATATTCAATTGTATATTAATGAAAATTTGGATCAAACTAAAAATGTTCATAATTTAGAAAAGACATTCAGAAAAGTGCTGTAATATCGGATCCTCGGGAATGCGCCAACGTAAAATTAGTTAACCGTTTATACTAATCGTTGATACACAATCAGCTGTCCGGAATAAATACCGGCGCTTTGGCCTAGCTGCGTGATAAATTACGGTTAAGATATCGGCGCCTCCTCTCGGTCCGTCAGAGTACACGTTGGTCCGTTCGTCCGCCCCATTCTTCAAAGACATTCTTCTCTTTTTAATCTTTTTTTATGCACCCTAAGCACTCTTCATTTTCCATAGCTCCTTCTCACTTATGGGCAGGGACTTAGCTCACAACACACATTAATCTTCCTCCGCGCGTAATTGCAAATTTGCCTATGTCCTTACGGTAAAGAGAGCACTTGCTCCGGACGCTTCGAATTGCTTAATATGCTACTTAATTGCGCTCGTAACGTTAATGACGGTAATAATCATAATAACACCGATAAGGAAAAATGCATGCAGATACGTTTCAATCAATATCGCAGACATAATTATGTGGCGAAATTTACGTTTGCACATGCTCGCGTTTCCTTAATTTATTTGCGAGATGTTTTAACAAATTAATGTTTTGAGATCATTGTTTCAGCATTTGCAACTACCCAAATTTGAGCGTGGAGAAAATTATCGGCTTGGAAAGAAAGACTATTTATCTTTGCTCGGAAATAAGTTCGCCGACGTGACGAGCGAGTGACGCGGGAACAAAAGCGCGCTGGTCGCAGACGCGAAAACAAAGACAAAAAACAAAAGGACTTATTGGCCTCTACCTGAACTCGGCGCAACACTTCGCCCCGATCGTCCCCTTCCTTTTGTTTTCAAGTTTTCGCTCCCTTTTCGCGGAGTATGTATCCTACGAGCATTTTTTCCCCTCGTTCCTTTTTTCTTCTTCGAGCACTCCTTTTCAGGGAATCCCTTTTTTGAGGTGTCAGGCCGGATGAAATATGGCCCCACCGAAACCCGCAGTTCTTTCGCCTCTGAATGGAACATCTGATTGTTTTCAATTGTTTTCCAGAAAATTTTCCGGACGACGAACGACTCTCGTGGGTGTCCGGTCCGTGGCAAAAGGTCACTTGCCTTTGCCCAAAATACATCCTCGGGGAAACGCAAGGAAAGAAATACCGATTGGGAACGAAAGTGTTTTATTCCTCGCGACCCTGTCCCATTATCGGGACGTTTATCTTGTAAAAAAGGCCAAGAGGTCGGGGAGCCCTTTTCTCTTCGCGGTCATTTCGCGCCAATTTGTTCAATTTGCGCATCTCGGGGTTTCGCCGGAGCACGACAGGAGCGTGGAAAAACCACGAACGAACTGCCCTTCTTCAAAGCCCGTGTCGTGGAATTCGAAGAGCGCTCGTTTTGGTCCTGTTTTGAATTGCCAATTTCCTCACGACTTTTATTGGAAACTCTCGTGATTCGCACCGGAATTTTCGATTCGAATCAAAACACTGGGTAATTTTAGACACGTTTTTGAGAATTTCATCTCGAACGCTTGTATGAAAATCACGTACGCGGCACGGTTTTTCGACGAAATAAGAAAGAGCGCTTTTCTCGTGAATAGCATTATGAGCACGTCAAGATTATACCGCAATTAATTGCTGTGGGAATCTTTTTCTAGGATTTCTTTTCGTTTCCCGAAACGCAGTAACGTTTATCTGACTCGTTTTTTCGGCGTTTCGTGGTACGAGTCGGGTCTAGTTCTTTCATTAGTTTCTTCCAAAAGGAACTGTAAGTACCCTTGATTCTTGAAGATAAAGCAAGTAGCACGTAGATCGTGTTGGTTATAGGCATCTCTCAATTGTTCCACCTTCCACGTTTTAAACAGGGCAGAATTTATTCCCATTTTTATCTCTTTATCTTGATTTTCATTTTAAAAAAAACCCGAAAATCCACGAAGGTTTTTTGTAAATACGCGTCATCGAGGGTTTTACGTCGCATTGACTCGAGTTTAAGGATCGGGCAAAAAAGTGGCTTTTTCTCGTATCGCGTCAACATGATAAACAAGTTGATACGAAATTCAAAAGGCGAGCGTTAAAGCGGCACTCGTGAATTTGATAAAACTCGTACCGATTCGTGTCTTACGTAAAGCTGCCGGTGTCGTTGCGACTCCGAAATCGCTCGCGTGAATAATGTATGCACGCGGCGTTATCGATTACGCCTTATCCGTGACACGTTGCAGACAATGCGTCGACTCGATGGACTCAAAGTATCGTGGAATCCGAAAAAAAAATTGTCAAAGATTCATGTATGTATCATGCGATCAACCCGGTGACCAATGACGATTTCTTACGACTGACCCTTAATTTTAAAGAACATGGAATCTTTAAATCGCTACATAAACAGCTGATATTTATCAGCGCTTTCTTGGCGTGTTACGTGCAAATACGAAATTCAAATTTTATCCCAAGTTCGAGTCGAAGCTGAAGAATTAATTTTTTACTCCGTTCAACTGTCACGATGATTTTCGAATTCAATCGGTTAGAATTTGGTTTTAAGTGTAACTACGATTTAAAGTTTACTGCGCAAAAAAGTTTTTCAAGAATATTTGATTCGAAATTTGATGGGATATTAATTTTAACGACATTAGTTGATGATTAAATTATAAGGGAATTACAGTATTTTTAATTTTGCGTTGCTTTAACTTTTCTCATTTTCCAAAGTTACAAGTCACTGCATTTTCTGATTCAATTTCCTCGAAAGTTGTAGCTCGAAAAAGGATTCAAGTTATAAATTACTACCCGACATTGGACGTTTGTTATTTAATTTAGTTTATTGTTTTTGTATATTCCGAACAAACTTATTAAAAATAAAGTAAGAGAGAAAGAGATGAAAGGCCGGCAAAATGGTACGATTCTTTTAAAACGTGCACTTAAGATCGTACCTTTGATAGATGCAGCATCTTAGATGAACAGATGAACGGAGTTGATCAAAAAGCGTGCCAATTCGTGCTCGGAAGAAGCAAAAATAAGTCAAGGACCAAAGCGAGATTGCATCTGAGACTACGTTTTTTATATGTTTTGCTACGTTTTTTATCTCGCTTGGTTTGACAAAAAAACTTTCATTCTTTCTACACACATTTTTCATTTATTAAGGTCACGTACAACTATTTTATACATACTTTAATGTCACGAATGAAACTGAAAAAAGGTTTTCTCCTTCAAGACAAAAGTGTCGTCATGTATCTTTGAAGGAGAAGAAAGTGTGTCGAAACGATAAAAGATCGTTAGCACCTCCGATGGAAAAAACCTGCCCTGTAGCCGAAAATCGGAGGGAAAGAGAGAGAAAGAGGAAAAGAACGTGGAAGGGAAAAAGGGCTTTTCTCAGAAAAAAAAGGGAGCGTAGAGAAGATCACACACTAAGCCCATAAATTGTCCGGTTTGGATATTTAAGCCATAGATCACGTTTTAAACAAAAGTTTCCCCGACATCGCACTGATCCGCGGCCCAGAGTGCGGAGCGCGCGAGCATAACGCTTTTACAAAACAAGGAAACCCCCATAAATCCTTCAATTCACACGACAGAGCCATATTTGCTTCGCCGTAGAGTCTAATATTTAGATTTATGCTGCTTTCGCCGGGTTAATTTGATGTCCTTCATTCTTTATTGGCGTGTTTGTGGATGAAATTTGTCCCGGTCCGAACGCGAATAAGCGCCAGGTATTTCGGTACGCGCACGACTTTTGACAATGCGCGCCGAGGATGAGTTTCTACCGGCTTCTACCGCGAGTCATTGTCATCAGTGACAGTATTGTCTGACTCGATTTTTTCCAAAAGACTCCGAGGCGAACCAAAGAACTCCGAACTCCACTTGAATAACGATTATGCGTCGGGATATTAAACGAGCGTTAAACGAGCAGATCCATTCTTTTCACGCTGAGGAGAGCGGAGGAGTTTGGGCAATTGTCATTGGACTTTTGAAATTCTCCTTTGCTTTCTCCGCTCTTGACAAGGAATAATCGCGTCAGTGTTTTCGATGCTCGCGAGGATGCATACTCTGGAATTGTTATTTTAAAACGTAATCATAGTTCAACTTCACCTCACTGATTTATGGCAACCTTTTTTCGGGAATTTTTATTGCGTTTTAAGTAGGGGAGTCACTTCCATTGGAAAAATGACGTTTTTACGTGCATTTGTGGTTTTTTGTTTCGCTGGTAATGTTATTCTTGATTAATGATTAATTATTCGTTTTATTTGGTCGAATGAAATATCGGATAATTGGATTTTGAAAAATTGTTTATTAAATGTGTTTTTCAATCAGTGGACTGAGGTGCATCTGACCCAAACTACCCCGCAACTTTATTGGGCCGTTTGTCACGTTTTTTTTAATTAACGTTTTTTAGCGAGTTACCCATAAAAATGTTGCAATTTACTACCGCCGAAAGCAAGAATGCCCGTAACTTCAAAAAGTCATTTTTGTCGTACTTTTCATGCAAAGTTTAAGGGCTTGCGGTTTTCGTGTTTATTTCTTCATTTCTCAATTATTCCAAATTCTCTACAAAGATAAAATTGGTTTAATGTAATAAACGTTCCTTAACATTAATTAATCATTTCCAAGTAGTAAACGAGCGATTGCAATTAAAAATAAAGGTTAAAGGTTAAAGATACGATCGAAATAATCCAAAAACTCCATTTTGTTCCAGGAGCAGCGTCTCAAACTGCTGGTAAGTTTGCACATTTTCATTTTTTCCAAGTAATTTCGTGTCCGACATGTTAGTTCCGGGCCGAATGATAACACTCGAACGGTCATCTATGTACACCCGCGCTCCAATAACGCCAACTCATGACACAATTGCCTAAGCAACACTCGGACATGAAACCATTTATCTTTTCAATATGACATGGACGGCTTACCAGGACGATCCTGAAAAGACGAAAAGGGAGGAAGGAAAACGGGACTCCGGGAGTAGCCGGAGCTCGTGATGGCGAATCGTAAATCATTCGCGCCAACGCGCGGATCCGTTTCGTTCCGGGGCTTTACAGGGGCTCAGATTTAGATGTCATGCGGACGCCGCGGCAGCATGCGCGAAAAAAGCGCTTCCTCGCTAAACTTCCTGGGGTCCACGTGCTGCCCATTATGCGCGAGGAGCACTAATGATTCGTTTCTGATCCGGCCTCCGTAGCCCCGCCAAACTCCAAGATACTGTTTAGCTCACCATTACGGTCCCCGGTTGAGCGTCGAGCATATAAGCAAAATTCTGTCACTGTGGAACGTTCCGGGACTACGATAAGGGTGCCGACTAAAAGAGCGTGGAGTAATGGCTCGGTAATACGACAAGGGAAACACGCGCCGATCGGAAACGACTCAATCCCTTAGCCAGCGTTTTGCCGACTTTCCCCTAATTTATTGTACATCGGATGACGTAGCTTTGTGAGCTGGGTGATGTGCGTAAAGTGCAGCATTTAAAAAAAGCATGACTTACTTTTTCGCCGCGGAAAAATCCTCTACTCGTGACCCAATTTTCCCATCGAAAATCGAGAAAAAGTGGTTTTTCAAGCGATTCCTTTCGCCCGCCGTTGCCGTGTTTGCGCTAGTTACAAAACCATCGATTGTCCCCTTTTGTCCGAACTTGAAAAAGACATCTGCTCTTCGATCTATTCCTGCTTGCCGTATCTTTGTCGCTGCAGTTCTAATTCCAGATTAATTTGTCATCGTACTGAGAACCCGATCAAAACCCCTCTGCATCTGCCCGGCATGAACAATTGCGATTGTACGGCCCCTTATCTCTATTTTCCTCCGAATTTCAACCACCCTGCTATTTCATGTTTTCCCAACTACGAATGTCCTTCCGTATTTCGTATTATTAATCCGAGAGAAATGAAAGACTACGTATTTTTTTATTAATTCTTCGAAACTATTATTGGATTTGGAAGCGGGGTTCGACGATTTGAAAAAATGCGTTGTTTGCAGCGAGGAATGAAGATCGTTAATCATTTGGACAGGGGAGTTTAGCCGGACGAATCTGGCGCTCGTTCCAGTTCCTTTATTGCACTTGGCCGATACACTACCGAATATTGTGATGAATTATTTAATTAGTGCGGTATTTAATCAACGCTATTAGATATTATGAAAATAAACTGCGGTGACGTGAAGCGTTTTCTCGGAGCCAAAAGAGCTTGGTGAGGTCATCAGGGCGCTATATTGCAAGAGAAGAGAAAAGGAGATAGAGTGCATCTAACTTGATATGAATTGGGATAATGCATTAGGGTCCAGACAGGCCTTGTTTATAATGGGTTGAACAAGGGTGCTAGAAGTCAGTGGGGGCCCTGGCCCCCCTAAGGCGCGGGTCTTATGGGGCCCCATAGGGATCAGCGGTGTTAACCGGCGGGCAGTCTCACCGTGGCCGGTGTTTGCTTATGAGCCGCGCGTGGTATTTAGGGATAAGAAGAGGGCCACTTCATCATCTACCACAACGCGTCGCAGAAACGACGACCCCGGGATCTCTCTTCTCTTTCTTCTTTTGTCTCTAACAATGCCCTTGTGCGCGCCTCACTAATTTTTCAAACCTCGGAATCAATTGTCGAACACTTTTACTCCGGGAATGACCGTCGTGCAAACAACGCACGAGCGACGCTTTCAGAGAGGAAATCTTGGTGTTGAGCAATTTTTTTCGTCAAGTGCTTCAAATGACATTTAAGTTTGTGACATTTTATAATTGAATTGACATTGACATAGTTTGAAAATAAATTCGAAAAGACAGTGGTAGATGAAAAAAAAAGATGATGGCGACGAGTAATTTTTCACAACATCGTGACAAGCTTATTTGGAAGAATAACAACTTTTTCAATGTCGAAACAAAGCCTTGGTAATACAATATATCACGAATGATTGAAATGAAAGATGGCATCTTCGATGAGCATTTATAATGCGGCTTGTTTCCTCAAATATTTTGACATCCGACCTGATGACGATTCACAGCTATCTTGTTGAGCGTAGATCGAATCTTCATCGTGTTACCACGTCGTTCGTGCTCATTTGACCGATTCTTCCTTCATCCTTCCTTCCTCGTCACATAACATCAAAGTCGCGATGGCCAGGATCGATCTCACTCGGGGCCCTTTTATGCTAATACCGTGTTTATGCGTTGACAGTCGTTCGCTTCCGAGTGGGGAAAGTATGCAAATCCCGGAGTCAAAGATTGAATTTCATTTGGTGGCGCCTACTGCAGGCCTTCTCCGAGCATGTTGTGCTCCCAGAGATAACCTCTCGACACTCGTCACAACGCGCGGGATCAGCTTGGACAAAATCGCTCTCCCGGTTTCCTGCTTTAATATGCATTAAGTTCACTACGAGCGACTTTTGACTTTGGCCAGCGCGCAGCCGGCAAATTGTCGTTGCCTCCCGGATGAGCGATCGCCGCTGAATTTTCACATGTGACCCGTGGTTCAACGAGCAGGAAACAGCGCCTTCTGACAGCTGCATATTGCTTCTACTCTGACCTTTTATCGCGCGGGACACGCCGGAATAGCTAAAGTCGATGATCAAAAAGATGTGACCGGTGGAAATGAATTTACAAATTCTTCGCTACGTATTCAAATGGCGTCTTTATACTTTGGAAGATATTTACCGCGATGGTGAAAAATGTTTTTTAAGCCGCAAAAATCGTATGGGAAAGGAAGAAAAAACCCAAGCTGCTTTGTCCAGGACAACGCTGTTGCTACTTCGATTCACATAAAATTCCAAATCATGTAAATATCGACAATCGATTGTCCCCGATATCACTCAGGCGGCGGCTTTGATAAAGGATAAGAAGTGTCGATTTATAAGTTTCTCTGAAAAATGTTCATTGACGTTAACCATTGTCGTCGGTTGTAAGTCGATGATCCAACTCGAAAATCACTCTGATCGACTGTAATATTTCACAAAACAAGGTTGACGCCGTTTTACACGATCATATCGAGGATTTGGCTTTTTCGGTATACTCTTCGAGTATTTTTCCGATCAAAATCACGCCGATCGCCTGTCAGAGAGTCGATTTGTTAAGGACATTAAAGTCCCAGATATTTCCGATACTGGGCCGGTAGATAAGGCGGCCCCAAATCTCTTTGATCGGCCCTGAAAATTCTTGATGGCGAAACACTGATATCGCGCGAGCAATTCTTCAGTGTTCTTTATTAATATCCACTTCCCCATAGACATTTTTTACGGTAGCCAAGCTCCTCGTAATTGACTGAGAAAATTCTTTTCCCTGCCGAAAGAATTTTGAAATTCCGCATAGATCGAATCAAATTCGTAGGATGAATAAATCAATGAACTTTATTCCACATTTCTCATTTGGTATCGTACAATTGGGTAACTTCGAACTAATTATTACTTTTTTTCGAGTAATTATAGTGATCGCGCGATTGGAGATTTTTTATTCGACGCTTCAATTTTTTTTCTTCAAAATTATTCGCAACTTTTGCACTTCTGAACATTTAGAACTTCTGGAAATATTTCTTAAGCACTTTTGAGATGGCTAAAAATGTAAAAAAATCACACTTATCATCGAAATAAAAATGTATTCCAAGTTACCCCAGATTCGATACTTGCTCGCGTGCTGCTTTCCATTTGGAAAAGTGAATAGGCTCAAAGCCCCCTCTTTTCGGATTACAAACAATCAATATTAATTACCAATTTCGCGAGAATCGCGTAAATTGTGGTTGCAACAATTCCAAATTTCTTTGGCGCACGAAGGTACGAACGCCTATCGTTGGTGCCTGATATGCACTCGTGATTCCCTTTAGGCCTGAACGAAGCATCCGCGGTCCGCAACATCACACAGGACCCCTGACGGGGGATAATAACCAACTATTTTTGAATGTATAATTAGAAAATTATGGAGTCAGGTTCGATGCAGCGCAAGGACCGAAGCGAAATCCTTCATTCCTATCCCGTTCTCTCCCTCTCTCTCTTTCACATTTTCCTTCCTTTTCGCGCTTCTTCCGAAGCCTCTCTCCGTCTCTCTCTTCCTGGGCCACTCATACGGCCTGGCGTCAGGATTGAGATACAGATACCAGGACGCAAAGTATAGGCCGCGTAAGTGCAAGTCGCGTTTGTACCTGGGCACTCTTTCTTTCACAGTCGTGTAGGTGAGGGTGTAGAAGGAGGGCCAACGTTATGGCCCTGGGCTACCGGGCTTCGTACGATCCTTAGCTCGTCCTCGTATACGGGGTGTCTCGGCTAAAAAGAATTTAAAAAGAATCCCCTCGTACGAGCTATCATTCAACGAGCATTTTTTCCTTCTTTTATTTACGCTTTCGTTTAATCGTGCGAAAACGTGCGCGTACGAGTTATATATGAAAGAGCTACAATATTTACGGTTATTCGTATGCAAAATAATGAGACCAATGAATTCAGAAAGATTAAAAATATGTTTAGATAAAATATGGTACAGTGGAACTAACCGAAAATATATAGCTAGAATTTGTTGTCTTCGAGCGCTAAAAACAACGCTTTAATTAGTGTTTTAATCAAAGTTTTTCTCGAGTTTTTAGCTTTATGAAATCGTTTTAAATTGAAAACGGAGTATGATTTTATTAATGATCGTTGTTTCATCATCGCAAGAAGACAAATAATGAATTAACGAGAGAGTTTGATGCGAAAATCGAAGGATGAATATTTTGTAAGGAGCAAGGTTTGAACTGACATCACACCCGGTACCGAATCACCACCCACTCGAGCAGTAGGATCAGCCATGGCGGATCGTGATACCCCGCGGACTAATGCCGATAATTGCATTTTGCAGTTCGTGAATTCCTTCTTTCCTTTCTTGCCTCCGTCCTCTCTTTGCTTTTACACGCTTCGCTCATCCCTCTCTCGCACCATCACCCGTAAATATTCTTCGATCCTCGGGCTTGGACGATCCGAGCGCTTTAGCTACCGCGCAGGCAGACTCCTCACTGGACTCGTTGCTGTTGCTCTTTGTGCACGACACGAAACCCGGCGCTACCGAGAAATCAAGTAAATGGCTTCCTCGAGGATCTGGAGCGAAGGTTCTTGTTCGACGCGAATTCTTTTGTCAAGGGGAAGGAGCTAATTATCACGGAATTCAGACCTTTCGATAAATCCTTTTTTTTTCCTTCGCGTCGAGAATTTTACCGCATCGGGGTTCTTGATTTTTGCATGGCTTTTTCGAATTGCCGGAACATCGCCTCGCGGCTTAAAATTCGTAAAGTGATATATAATATTTCTACCGGCGCATCTTCGGCATTGTCTTTTCGTTCGATGAACCCAACCCGTAAGATCATAATTCAATCGCAAGTAATAATTAAGGCCCGCGAGTTCGTTTCGAAGCGCTGATTTTTAATGTATGCATCGCGGGAAACTCATTTCTTTATCGAACCTGCGGTGACAGGCCGTAATCATTGAATCAGGAAAGTCGAAAATAAATCAGTCTACTCGTTGAGTGCTGTTTACTATTTATTTCTCGTCGTTCTCTTCTTTTCTTCGACCCTTCTTGACTGCGTCATGTCTCTTTACAAGACTACCCACGCGGATTGCTTGATTAATCCTGAAACGTGGCTGGATTAAGCGTGACTCTTTCGATTTCTTTCTTATTTCCTTCTTCTTCTCTCGTGTTTCCATCCTCCTTCGGTCGTGTCTCACTACGAGGTATTGAATTCTCATCGCAGGCCCTCTCGTTGCGGCGCGCGCGCAAGCATTTTGTCCATTGTCCACCCACGCACGCCACGCAAAGAAGAGGTATCGTGCGTGCACACATGTTGCCGCTCTTTTACTCCTTCTTCTTTGTTTTACTTTGCACATTGTCTATTCCAATCCTCCACGCACATTGTTCTTTTTTTTCTTGCCTATAAAAACGAATCCTTCGGAGTAACTACAAATATTTACCCTCTTTTTTCCCGTTCCTTTTCTTTACATTTTATTAACCGCTCGATCGCCTTCACTATTTACCTTGCGAAACAACTCGTCCATGTTAAATCAAGCACAAGGCGTACAGAATTTCTCGTCTCTAAACTGCATCCCGTCGATACACCAACATGTGACGAAGCTTATCTTCGCTTCTGAGCCCTTGGGCAATCAGTATCCAAACATTTATCAGAAAATAATATCAGGAAATATATATCAATGATGTATCGGAAATTTTCGCTTGGAATGCTTCGATGTTTTCTTTAAAAAAAGGAACCTACGTTTTTTTGTATAAAATACAACAACTCTATCTATTTAGGAAGAATAAGCTTCGACGTTTTCTCTAGATACGCATTGATTTCTGAAATACTTTTCCCAGGCTGAAAACGAAAAAAAAATCTAACATCCTCGAAATTCATTTAACTAATGCCCCGAAGTGGGAGCCTAGAAATACCGGTACCGGCCACTTTGGCGGGTCTGACCGAGGGATTCACGTAACTGCTCTGCCCCGGTGAACGCTTGGGCAGGGAAGTGCAAGGAAGGGAATAAGATAGAAGTCGTATACGTGCGTGACGTCAATATGTCGAAGGTAATAAGATGGGCAGCGATAAAATGGTGGGTGTAGATACAAGATAACAATCAAGCGCAGTAGCTCCTGGCAATCTCCTGATTACAGGTTTAGCCCCGAGTCCCTACTACCTCCCAGCCTGCACGATATATTTCATAAGGATCACCGGATCGCAGCATCCTTCGCCGTCCTTCTCCGCGGTCCGTTTCAACCGTCGGCCTTGTCTTCTTTCTCACTTTCCGATTTTCGCGCATCGGATATTATACACCCTGCTTGATACGCGAAAGAGCAAAACGAGAAGAAGCCGCCTCTGTAGACGAAGTAGGGAGGGAGGACCAGAGATTGCTACGGGTACCTCTTAATAATAATTTTGATCGGCAAATTGATGCCGTGCATATTCCAGGCATCGATCGTTATCTCGCGAAACATTCGGCCCCCTTTTATATAGTTCTGTGTGGATGCCCGGGCTTTCTAGGACCCGGGGCTAATGCCTCGTTGATGTCGATGGCTGACATCAATTTAATCGTTAGTCGTACAAAGTCTTACGATGTACTTAGGCACGCATCGCCTAACGAACATTTTTATAGGTGTTGACGCACTTCTCATTTTTTGGCGCTCCAAAATGTGCACGTTCGGCGTGTTTCGAAATACCCCGGGGACTTTTCCCCTTAACATTAATTATTTTTCATGATTATGAGTGGAATGAGTGAAATGTTCTTTCAATGTTAGTCAATGGTTGGAAATTATGGGGGAAGACGTTGCTGGGCTTTTTGGGACGTTGCATATTTATGACGCGGTGAGAGTGTACCAAATATTTTTTACGAGGTTGAAAATTGAATTGTTCCGAGTTGAAAAAATATGGTTGAGAACAGTTTTCGGCTGCTTTGTAGTACTCGGTATTAGATGTAACTTTTCGGTCGATTTCAAACGCAAATTTCGAACGGCTTCTAAACGAAGAGGTTTCTCGTTTTCGAATCCTTGGGGAATTGCGACCTCTCTCTTTCCAACAATTGCGGTCTGCAAGTTAGCGAGTCGATTGGATTAACTGTTCGTGCTTCCAACTCAATTAGTCAACATGTTTTTTCATTCGGCTAACAATTCGGAGAGAGATTTGACATTATTTTTTTACAGGGTCGTCATTTCTTGGAAATGATTTTTTTATCGAGTTGATTTTTCCAGGTTTTCCAGCTCAACAGTTTTACTTTGCTAACCATAAATTAGACTTTGTGACATTGAAACAGTGATTTCCCGAAACTCATTAATCACGAGATGAGTTTTTATGCAACATTGAAATAATGACTTATAATCTGAAACAATTTATTTGAAATGAAATCACAATAATTGCAGAAAAAATTTTATCTTGTATTGTTAATTAACTAGTTAGTTTATAAGCTGTTGAAAAATTGTAAAGACTTGCTTAAGCATTTCTTTTGAAAAACCTAAAAGTTTAAACAATCGGTCAAGGCACGAAAATTGCAACCGGGATGCAATTTCACACAATATTCAAATGAACTTTCTTTTAAATGGAGAGAAATCAAGTTTTGAGATAAAATCGAATCTCTGATTAGAACTAATTTATTTGGAAACCAAAATTTTAATTTAAATACTGGAAAAACATCGACGAAAAAACTTTTCCCCGACTCGTTTTCAATTTGCGTTATTCCCTGATTTGTTCTGGTTTCTCACATTTCCCTAATATTTATAGAAAGTCTTGAACAAGAAACTTTATTAAACCAGAAAATCAAATTATGCAAAAGAAATAAAAATCCCAAATTCGACTCGGCATTTCCAAGAAAATAAAAAATAAATTTCGAAAAAAGGACTTAGAATTCGAATTGCTTGTAAAGATACTGAAAATTCGATCTGTAAATTTCCAAACAATTTAAAAAAACCAAGGAATTTGTGTTCCCGAGAAAATAGTTAATTTCCTATTTGGAAGATGGCAGCACGTTGCTCGTAGACGAGTAAACGTTAAAAATGCTCGAGTGATTGTTCCGGGGGGTACTAAAAGGTGCTGCCACCTGGTGGCGAATCTGTCGCCGTCCCCACCGCAAAAGCCCCTCCACTCCCTCCACCGTTTCCTTTCCCCCACTTCGACTTTCACACTTTCATCGCCACCTTCGTACTCTATCGCGAAGGAATCGAGCCTGTACCGCGCCCGCAGATACTCACAATAGGGAAACTCGGCGGAGGACCATAAAATCTCTCATCGCATATTTCGTATTAAAATATTAAAATATTCATTCAACGCGTAAAAGCCGGTCGAATTACACCGGTTAGCTTCCCATTCACGTGCGACGCTCTTTTTTAACCGACGTTCCTTCCCCGCCGTGACCTACGTCACGTTTTAAGTACTTCTTTTACGAAGCGCGGTACAGCCCGCGAAACAGCGTGTTTTCCGAATGGAAATAAAAGCTCCTTTTCAACTCCCAAAGACGTTTTCCCGTAGCTTTTTTATTGGCCCATCGACGGCGCTCGGGACTTTAATGTCAACGCATCGTGCTCGTCAAAATTGAACGCCGGCAAAACTGAATGAAAGATTCGATGATTTATTACCGCTCGACTTACAATGAAAAATTTATTAATACCGTAAACAGATAAATCTTGACGTTACGATCAAGCGTTGGAAAATATTGATCGTTATAGTAATTTTAGAACTCTTCTATCATATTCCAAAGGAAATAATAGCTTGCAAATGAGAAGATAAAACCTTTGTGCTTTATTAGGTAATATATTTTTTTTAACGACTGATGTGACTAGACAGATTTCCGCTAACAGTGAACAGCGTAATACAACCAGAATTCGCGTTTTACTATTTTTTAATCGTTCCACATATTCCTTGTATTCGATCGACTGCCGCGGTTCGATTTTACTGCTTCGAGTTCCTCTCCTTTTTTAAAATTATTTTTGCAACGGCGAGGGATATATTTCATTCTGGAAAGCGGGTCCCACCTTCGTCTTCTTGGCTAGAAAGGTGAATGGATTTCGGAAGATTCCCCTGCACTTTACGCAATTCCACGAATTTCGAAAGGTCAAGAGATGTGAAAGCGAGGCAAATATCGACCATGCGTGGCGTTTTTCGTGTCAACGCTCAAAATTCGTGCGACTTTAAAAACCTAAAAACCCACATTTCATCGGCCGGCGATCTTTAAAAATGTCCAGCCGAGGCCGGTGTTCCCTTCAAAAAAAATTTTTGACCAAGTTTCCAAGAGCCCGTGAATTTCCCCGAAAAAGGATCTTGGTTGTTTCGGCTTCTGGCATGTTAGGCCGTGATGTTTTTCACAAATGTTTTCGCACCCCGAGAAACTTGAAAGCGGAACAAGGTGCAGCGATCGTGCGAAGCGGGTGCCCGTCCCCCAGGGGTGAAAGGCAAAAAGGGCGCTTAAATTATGCAAGCAAACGTTCAGGTAGTAAACTGCTTCGTTGGAGCTACCGATGACGCTCGGCTCGTTTCTAAGCACGATTTCTGTACATAATGCAGCGCACAAAACACTCGTACAAACAAACAGCGAAATCAGCTGCGAATTTCACTGCCGGTATCGAGAACGTGGCAATCGCGAAATGCAAAAACGCTTCGAATGAAAAGAACAGATCGCGAGTGGCTGAAAATATCGGTTTGGCAATTTCGCTGCATTTTTCATGTTCGACACCGAAATTTTCGTCATTTCGTGAAATCCTTTCAATTTATCTTCCAAGTATTGTCTCGAAGCAAAATCCGATTGCTACATATTAAGGGCTGTTTGGCACGGCTCGTTCCGTGTTTCTACCTGTGGCTCTCTCATTTGAATGTATCGAAAGTTCCTGTCAATAAAGCGAACTTTTTCGTTTCATTTGTTTCCGTCGGCATCGTTTATTTGACAATTTATCACGCGAAATGAGTACCTGTTGCATACGAAACGCAGCGAAAATTCGTGTTAAACTTGCCCCGCTATACCCGGGAACTAAAGTCCCCACCGCTTGAGAAAGTTCCTAAGTTTATGCGTGGTGTTCAATCGCGTAAATGACACCGCACTCCCATTCGGAATCGTCGATATTTTTCCATCAGCCAAGGGTAATCCGACGTTTGACATTTCTTTGATAAAAAAAAAAGAAAAAAAATGCCTCGTTCCAACAATGCTGGAATCGCGTTTAACCAGTCGAAGTGACCGATAGGTATCGTGCACCTGTTGCACGAGAAAATAGATATGCGAAATAAGATTAACGTTGAGAAATTACACGGCGTACGTGGATGGCGCGCTAATATTGTAACTCTCGATAACGCTTATTTTATGCAATCTCGAGCGCGCATCATCCGAATCAATATAACCGAAAGTGTCGTCGCGCGTGGCAAAATCCCGATATGAAATCCGTGACGTGATACCAGCGCCACCCGAATCCATTCGTACCAAGATCGATTTCCATTCGCAGCAAACAAGAATCCGCTCGCTCGGAGCGGATGCGAGGAAACACTGACGAATTTCCTCGAACGACATATTTTGCGTTCGGGCATAAGAGAGGAGAGCACGGGCAGTACCGTCCTGGCCGGTGTTACGTTCGCTTTAGCGAGGTTCGCTCGTTCGTTGCTGGACATCTCGGGAGATTAAGCGAACGAGGGGTAAAAGGACCGGCGCCTGGGGTATCGAGGCTGGTGGTGGGGGCGGGGTCGTCGTTAGAACGTCCCATCGGTGACGTAGAAATCGACGGCCACCTTGCTCTATCGACCAATCGGCTTCCCCAGGTGAGTAAAAAGTGGGGATCCCAGGATCGTGGCGCGCATGACGAACCGAACCACTGCAACTCGGGAACCTCGGGCAAGCTGCGAGGCGAGGCAGTCAGTTGCTCTCAGCTAAGACATGCATAACACATGAGAGTCGGACGATTCTTCTCTCCGTCTCTCTCTCTATCTACCTCTCGTTTTCTTTCCCGGTGTGTCGCCCGCTCGTAATTCCTCTCTTTTCCCCGAGTGCGTCGGGATCCTCGTCATTCATAACGTGTGTCGCGAGCACGACGAGTGGATGTGAAAAAGAGCCCCGGGCTTTCTCCGAGGAAAAGGCCCCTAGTGTTTTGCGGAGTGTTCTCGGTCGTCGTATCGGAAGTTACTCGCCGGTTTCGCGATGTCGCCGTAAAAGTGTGCCCCGTGTTTTGCCTTACCCATCAACCCCGTGGGGGGTGGGCTAAAGAAAAGGACCGTTTCTCAAGTCGAGCGGGTAGGTCAAAATGACTGAAAGGCAGGACGATTCCCGGAGACCGGATTCGGGACGCGGTGTGTCATATACGAAAAGTGACGTAATATATTGTTGGTGAAAAAGAGTCTCGCGCGGTGGCTTCGATTTCTGCTACCATCCTGAGTGTCGAAGCAAGGACGAAGGTGTTGGAAAGACGACGGAGAATTGTCACCGTCGTCGTCAAAGGTGGATATCTGGATGCTACATGAATGATCGTTAAAGCGATAACAAGCCGAAGAAGAGGAAGAAGAAATAGCTGAGGATCAAAGATATATTTCGGTGTACCCGGGATAAAAAAAAAGGTGGTTACGGGTGCGTGCCAAAAGGCACCCACTCGGGAACAGAGAGCAGCGGGCCTCGTCCCGAGAGAGAGGTCCTGGGAGATAAAAGCAAGGGAGTAGATGGCAGCCACCACGTACATGCCGGTTAGTAGCGCAGTGTCAGCCGACCTGGATGGTGGTTCGGGTTCCGTGATCGGGATGAACATCGTGGGTGGCTACTCCTCGGGCTCGCCCCGCAGTGCAGCCGATGCCGGGGAGATGAAGTACATGCCCGCGCCGCAACATCATCACCACCATCACCACCATCACCAAGTTTCGAATTCACCATCGCCGAATGGCCTCTCGCATCCGGCGGCGAGTCTTTCCACGGCCAATCCCTGGGTCAGTTTACAGCCCGGGAGCGATCCTTGGGCCGCATCGATGGGAATGCATCATTCGACCCATCATCCCCATCATCCCCATCATGCTCAATCAAATTCGAGCTTGGACGTGAAACCATTAACGGTCTCGGCCGCGGCGACGGCGACAGACCAAGGTATGCATCATCGGGGGCCTCATCAATCCCCCGGGATGGCATCCCCGCATTCCTGGCACGCGCCCGTCGTACCCTCGGCTCATTATAATCCGAGCGGCGGCGCCGCGTCGCCCACGACGCTTCAACAATATCACGCCGCGATGAACGGCATGCTACATCCTCATCAACATCAGCACCCGCACCAGTTGCACAACCACCAATCGGGCCTTCCCCATCACCTCAGGGACGCTCACAATCACAGCCCACCTGCTGGCCATCCACTTCACCCGGGTCATCCCCTTGACAGGGATCATAGCGCGGGCGAAGAGGACACGCCGACCTCGGATGACCTCGAGGCCTTCGCCAAACAGTTCAAGCAGCGCCGCATTAAACTCGGTTTTACCCAGGCCGACGTTGGCCTTGCCCTAGGTACCCTTTACGGCAACGTCTTCTCGCAAACGACGATATGCAGGTTCGAGGCGCTCCAGCTTAGCTTCAAAAACATGTGCAAGCTTAAGCCTTTGCTGCAAAAGTGGCTCGAGGAAGCGGATTCGTCGACGGGCTCGCCCACGAATATCGACAAGATCGCGGCGCAAGGGAGGAAACGGAAAAAGCGCACGTCCATCGAGGTCTCTGTTAAAGGAGCTTTGGAACAGCATTTTCATAAGCAGCCGAAGCCTTCGGCGCAGGAAATAACGAACCTCGCGGATAGCTTGCAACTGGAGAAAGAGGTTGTCAGGGTTTGGTTCTGCAATCGACGGCAGAAGGAAAAGAGGATGACGCCGCCGAACACGTTGGGCGACGGAATGATGGAGGGTATGCCGCCGGGTCATCAAGGCCAGACGGGACTTCACCAGAGCTACCATCCCCAGGATCATTTGCACGGCTCGCCGATGGGCCATAGTCACAGTCCGCCGATGTTGAGCCCTCAGGGCCTTACGGCACACTCCTTGGCTGCTCACTAGCGTTCGCCTGGGCCTCCCCCATTGGGCCTCGTCACTTCCCAAGCCAATTCCGTTAGTACGGAAGCCGTTTTGTCGCCCTTCTATCATCACTACCTTCAAGCTCGTACGAACAACTATTCCACGTCGTAGCTGTTTTACGAGATGATAAATTCGGCCGAAGGGTACTTTGCGCAAACGGCGGACATGTGGGGTTGAATCTTCGCACTTTTATTCTTTGGGAATAACGAGGGCCGATCCTGTTGCACCGGGGAGGCTTAGAAGCGTGCGCTCGAATAAGGGCTCGTTCCAATGACATTCGTTCTTCAGCCCGATCTCTCACTCTCTGTCTTTCTCTCTTTTTCTTTCGCTCCGTCCTGCGATTTCCTGATGATGACAACGACGGCGATAACGACGACGACGACGACGGCGGCGGGATTTCTTGGACTTCTCGGGGACCGTCGGACGTATAGTGTTTTTATGGAAATCCCAGTGCCGGCCTTTGAAATATTGGAAACTCGATTGTGAATATGTGCAAAAATAGAGGAAAAGAAAGAGGAGGATGGAAACCGTCGCGGTTTTTGTTTTTTGGGTGCTCGACCCGGGCTCTGCTCGTCCACGACGAGGATCGGGAATCGTGTTACATTGTGGAAGAGTGAGTACTAACCGCGTGCTAAATCGCACTTTGGCGGCGACGGGTGTGGGCTGCGTCGAGGAACGGATTATCGTGTAACGAGCACAAGTAAATCAGAACGAGAGAAATAACAATTTTATTTATATATATATATATATATATGTGTATATAAATACAAAAATATATGCATATATAAGGATACATGTATATATAAGGGACAGAAGAGAACGGAACACGCGCGTACACAATAAGTAAACACAATCACGCTCGAACGGACGTAAAAAAGTAAAAGAAAAAAGCCGTACGTAAGAGAGTGCTGCTCTCGCATGGGATTTGCTCCGAGCAAACCCTGCGAATGATGTAACATAAGTAAATATGGATTGTAAATAATGTATCAGATAAAGCTAGTAAGTTTAAGTGTGCATACGATGTCGCGGGTTACAAATCATGTTCGAGAGAAACGCGGGATGCTAACGAAGTTGAGGAAAATTATAAACGAGGGAGTATCGAAATTTCGCGGGAGAGACATGTGAGAAAACGTGAGGCGTCACGCGTGCGAGATGTGCGACTTCGGCAGCGATAAAAAGCCCTTTCGTGAAAGAAATTCTCCTGTATAAAGAGTAAGTATATACGTATATGGAAAGAGACGAAAAAAGCAAGAAACGAGTATGAAAAGATGTCGGGAAAAATGGAAAATTTATTATCGATTCGTTTGGCCACGTTTTACCCAAAATATTGCCGCGTCTAAGAATCCATGTTTCATTGTAACAATAATGATTTTTTCGAATTATTATTGCCCTTTTATTATTATTATCATTACATATTATCGTCATCTTTATTATTACCATTACGATTACAATTATTACCATTATCATTCTTATTGCGTTTATTATTGTAATAATAATTATTATTAATATTATTATTGTATCGTGCGGGGCCGAGTACAAAATGAGTTACGATCGCGTTTTTATTTTATTTTTCTCCATTTTTACGTGAAAAAATCTCCCTTCTATTCGCGTCACTTTTATGGAAACGGATAATAATTCAAAGTCACCGCGGTAAAAATTATTTGAAAATCAATTGAAAAAGATGCTCGATACGCCACACGTTGAATCAACCGAATCAAGCCGTAAATTATACCACTCCATAAAAACATTGTAATTATTTGCCGTCTGTGATTAATAAAAAAAAGTCTGCCGTCACTAGAGAATAGTAAATCGTAAGATATCAATCAATTTTTCGATTGTTTTTTTTTTTTACTTTTGCAGAGACGAAATTTGTATCAAATTTCCGTTTGTACGCAATGAATTTGGTCTTGGCAATCGTGTCTTCGCTCGTACAATTCAAAGTGGGCGGTCTCACTTTGCAATCGGCCCCGGGACAATGTATATTCATATTATATTTGTGTAATATTAGTATTACTTTTTGCCTGTCTTGAGTTTATAAAGCCGCGGATCGTCCCGCGGCTCTCCTGAGTTCTGTAAATACTAGAATCATTATTATATCGTTGTAACGAAAAGCAGATGTGAAAGGGACAGGGAAAACTCGGAGCTCCCGTCTAACGAGATAGCGTAAATAACAAAATCGTGGATTAAAAAAAAGAAAGTGAATTTAAAAAACGCCCGATGAGAGCGTCGCCGATGTTCCTTTTTCTTTTCTTTGCTTTTCCTTTTCGAAATATCGCGCGTTGTCGACTTTTTTTTCTCTCTCTCTCCCCCGGAGTTGACGTTTTGGCACTTCTGATCAACGGGATCGAGCTCGTTTGAGTTATTATTTTTTTGTTTTTTTCGTAGAACTATAGTTGTTGTTATTGTTGATTAGTCGAGAAGATAGTCACGCATGCGTTTGCCCCTAGTCTGGCACATCGATTATATATTTTTTACATTCCAAGTGCCAACTAGCTCATTGCATTTCGAAATAATTTATTTATATCGTATTAGATGTGAACAAATATTGACATAACGCTAATTATTGTGATACTAACGTTGTCGCGTTGTGCAATCGTTCCCGGAATTGTCGCGTGACCAGGTTGTGGCCCCTCCGTGGATCAGAACTGCCTTGCATGTCATCGTGCTTAAAACGTGAACGAAATGAGGCTGAAATTATAGTGTAAAAATTCGACTTAATCCTCGAACGAATTTGTCAACTTACAACCGGCACATATTACCATTCAATCGTGATTTTATCGTTAAAAAAAGCGGACTCTGTTTTCGTTTTGAACCTTTCGTACGGCACGACACTTTCTCTTATTCTTGTATAAATAATTGTTGACTCCTGAATTGTGACAAGTTCCTTCGAAGCTTGAATCGAGCTTAGTCATTCTTTCGCGAGAAATAACAAAAAATTTTTGTTCCGAGGACGCGCGGATAGAGCATGTGTGTTTTTGCGATAACTTAAGGATGTTGTAGAGGCGAAATGAAGCTAAGAAAAGGGAAAACGCATCGCGAGGGTATTGATTATTCGGTCGTTCGTTATTATTATCATAATTATTATTATTACACATTTTGGTTTTTGTTATTTTAATGAAACGTGTGCGCAGAGAAAATGAGAGGTAGCGTGTTGGGCGTGTTGGCGATGATTGGACGAGGAAAAAAAAGCTGAAATAAAAAAAAAGGCTGATGCATTTGTTTCCGAGCATGAGCGCCGGCATTGACGTTTTGAAAGAGGCAAAAGTAACGCAAAAACAACGAAAATCATCGAAGGAGTTGGCGAGTACGTCGTGTTTTTTTTTTTTTTTCGAAACAATGTGATACCGCACGATGAAAAAGTTCATTTTGTCACTGTGGAATTCTGCGACTTGAAAATTTGGATATTCTTTTGACCCCGAATTTCAAGGGACACGCAAACACTTATTCTTTATTTAATTCTTCTTGTTATATTTATTACAGTCAAATTTCTCGTACTTAAAATATTCGACACGTGACAATTAGACTTTTTGATTCTTTGTACGTATGGTTTTTTTTGTAAACGGAACGAATCTAGAAGTACACTCGAAAGTACGCATCTCGACACGTAAAAATACAAAATGCACATGTCACCGAAAAAAAATTCAAAAATGAGATCGGACTCTTTCCCCTCTGTACATTATTATATTACACGTTAATTATTATGGACTTACACTAATGAAAATCCGGCGAATGGTAAAACGTTTTGTTAGAATGGCAGAAACTAAATTAATATTGAATTTTAATTAATAAACGAGATGAAAGTATACAACAATAATTGGCCTACACATTTATTTTACCAAGCATCAGCTCCCGACTCACTTATTCCGAAACCTCGACCTGTCTTGCGTAATGTTGTTTACCGTTTTTTTTTTTTTCGCAAAAACTAAAATTGCATTTTTTTCTTCACGAAAAATGCAATCCTCGTTATCTTTTTCGGATAATTTTCCATCAGCAAAATTTGCAAGATAAAGTACGCGTACAATTGGTTTTTTTCCTCATCTCGACGCGAGAATCCTTATATGGAAATATATTTTTATTTTCGGAAAATAATTTTCAATAGTTACGCGCGTAATTAAATTATTTTGCCGAGTACATCGAGGAGGAACGTGGACAAAACGTAATCAACGTTAACGAAGCTCGCTTTCGTTTGTTTTCGCAATTGAATCTGTTCTTTTCGCTGATTCCCACTGTGATTTTACACTTCCAATCGAGATGATCGACCGTTTTTACATGAGATTTTTCATCGCTTTTTTTGCCACTGCTAAATTCCGGCGTTCGAAATCGATTCTTCGCAACGTTTAACGCGATTGGCTCGTCTGGCGCACATTTGTCTCGAGAAGCGATTAAATTCGGGTCCGAAGACTGTATTTCAAAACCTCGTCGCAAGTCTGATCCCACGTCATCGAAAGCGAAATATCGAAAAGAATCAATTCCAACGATAGGCCAGAAATGAACGTTACGTTTGCTCAGTTTATGTATAGCCGATACAGGTGGGCCATAAATCACGCGATTCCACGCGAATACAACTTTAATCATTTCGTTAGAATTTACTTGTACACTCAAATTTTACGTTCTATTCAAACGTTATGGTTTTGCGAATAAATTTCGCGTTGTTGTTGAATTTTTTATAAGAATTAGCGCCACTGAAAACCCGACTTTCAACGCTGTGAATTAATTGGAGTAAGACCCGGAGTTAGCCCAATTTTCACGCGAGGAGCTCATGAATTATCGATGATTAGAAATGAATATGGCCTGCGCTAACATCCGCTGTCTCGTAAATCACAATGGAATTAGTATCGCCTTTGACACGTGCCAAATTTATTTGCCCAAGAAGATTTCTTCTTCCGACGATGCAAAAACGAACCAATCGAAAATACACCTCATTAGCATATTACGCTTTCGACTTTGAGCTTACCGATGTCAAAAACGTTTTCCGGGTTTTTAAGTTGACGAAAGTATAGCGAGGCGTAAAAAATAAATTTTTAAGTGCAAATTTTCTTCGTTATAATCTCGGGGTAGCGAACTTCCGGGTTCAATTGCTCGAAATGCAATCCGAGTAAAATATTCCGGCAAATTGAAATAATTTTTTACGATGCCATCAAACTTCAGAATCCACAATCGCTTGCGTAAAGCAATTTTTATCTTATATTTTTAACCGAAAGGTGAAATATTGAGCGAATAATATAATATTTGCATCATCTGCTGATAAAACTGATAAGTGACGAACCTTATAAAATCATTAACCTCTTTCTCGGTACAAAAGTCTCGTTTTAAACATGTCTTTTAAAGAACAAATAATATTTCTGTACGCGATGCAAAAACATATCCAAAAATGCGTCCTTGATCATATGCAAACATATTTTTATTCAATATTTCGTGATAAAGCCAATATCGATGAGTACTTTTGAGTTTCTTCATAAATTACATGAATTCCTGCAAGTTTTTTTCAACTTTAATTCGAAGCGTGCCCGTTTTCCATGTCGCGTGTCTGTGAATCAGTCGTGACTAAAGGCGAAGATAAAAACGGGAGAGAATGACGGAAAACTCGTGAAACCAGGTGCCATCAGAAAATCGTCAAACGGTTTTCCTCTCGCGAGTCTTGTTCAAAGGAACGCGTGAAAAACACGAAAAAAAAGTTGGAAACAATAAGAAAAAGCGAAAAGAATGTTGGAAAGAGAGAGAAAGGGGGAGGGAGATAAGGAGGGACAAAGAAGCTGGGGAATAAGAGATAAAAATAAACAGCGAAAGGGGACGCGTAACCGAGGTAGGGGAATCCGGAGGGCTAAATAAACGTGGGAGGGAGGGGGTCGGTAAAAGTGAATCGACGCCTGCGCTCGTAAACCCCTTCGTTCCTGAAAGCACATGCGCATTGAAATTCAGCCCGGCTTTCTTCCTCATATCTCACACCCCCGCGTCCGATATTTCGTTCACACCTACCAAAATTATTGTTATAGGCGTCTCGACGCCTGCGTACGGCGATACATCCGCGCTCCCCCCCCTCCATCCCCCTCACCCCCGTGTTGTGTAAGAACTATCATGTTCGACTTTAACCCGTGAGATTCTCTCAACACTTTGACACCTGCTTTTTCATCCTAATTAAAACATTCTACTTATTTCGAGCTCCTTTCACTCCATCGAAACATTTCAATTGCATTTTTCGAGTTCCCAACGATCGTTCGTGAAATGCGGTTTTTAAAAAGTCGAATTCCGTTTCGTATCAACGCCTCGGATGGACATTCTTGTCTTGCGCAGCTAAAGAATAACTAATTTGGTTAATCGATTGCCTACGATTGTTTCGCGCAGGGTTTATTTGTTGATTGGAAACTTTTCAGGGGTGAAATTTCTAGAGGAATGAGTCAATTACAAGGGCGATGACGTTAATCAGACTTTACAGTAATTGCTTGTAAATTTATTCGGAATAGAATCACATCAATTCTGGAGCTGAGTTTATTCCATTTACAATGTTGCACTTTACAATGTTAACTTAATAAATTTGCGGTGAAATAATCATAAGGACGGGATTTTGCGCGATGTTTGGATAAACAGCGTCACGAAGTTTGAGTAATATTTTTTCGACGGAGTTTAATTAGTTTCGCGGTTTTAGAAACTTATCGAGTTTAAATCGCGTGCATTCGTGAGAAATGGATAATTAGTCGATGATTGGAAAGCATTTCATGGACTAGTTCGTTTTTTTAATTGAAGGTAAATCGTACATTGTCTAAAAAAGTAATCACTTTAATTGCGGTATTCTAGAGTCGAGTTGTTCTTTCGAAAAACCACGTTAACCACACATGCTTTCAATTACTCATAAATGTATGTAAAAAATTGCATTGATTCCGGCGTTACGTTTATTATTCAATTGTGTTACAATGTAAAATCATGGACGAATTTGGACGCAATTATTTGCAATATTAAGTCTTTTAAAACATTGTAGGTGTAAATAATTGAATCTCTGTACATAACATTTCCGACAAATTGAAGGAAAATATACGAAATTAAAATCGTGTTCTGAAGTTTCAAGATTTATTAAATATTTTGCGACAAGTTTTTGTTTACATGCAACCAAAGTTATCGTATTAAAAAAAGTATGTAGTTGTTCAAAACATATAAGAAAGGAATTCAATTGAGAAGATGAAACTGAATTAAATTTAATAAAAAAAATATTCGCTCGTAAAAAGCATTAACAAAATAAAACCGCACAAGAATATATACCGACAATAATTTGTTGAGAACGTAGCGAACGTAACGCGCAGTTGACTGTACATTTACTGGAAGAACCACTTAACTTTGACATTTTCCATTGTCACATTTACGCAAGAAGAATTTGTCGAAAAGTAAAATGATTTCCAAGAATCATGAGTTAACGGATTTTGAACACAGGCAATGATTTGCACATAAAAATCCCAAAAGTACAGTTATCGAGTTGACGTTTTTCCGGAAAGTCGCAGAGTTAATAACAAGTGCGATCACGTGAATCAAGCACACAATAATTACCGTAAATTGATTCCAAATAAAATCTCATTAATTCCAACATCAAGTTCATTCCATCTTACTTCCACGTTTACCTACAGAAATAACCACGCAATCTTTCCCTAAACAGCGCGCCCCAAAATGCGAGCAACATTAGACAAAGTTTAAGACAAAGTTCGGGTCTGGGTAAAATTTGTTTGTTGCGCGAGGGGTCTTTTCCTTCTCATTGTTCTTACGGCAGCTGTCGACGACGACATTCTTACAGCATAGACATATTAGCGAGGCGTGAACAGATCCTGACACAGGCACATTGATTTAATAGTCGATGCCCACACTGGGAGCGTCGTCGCTGCTCAGCCCGTGAGTTTACGGACGGACGGACGGACGGACGGACGTGGATACCTACGTGTGCGGCACTTGCGGCACGCGTGTGCGGAGGAAACAATTGAGCCTCATCCTTTTTCTTTTTCTCTTGCTCCCTTTTGCTCCGCGCTTCATTCCGTGTCACTCTACCTCGGCTCCTCTCTCTCTAAAGCTTAATAAGCATCGCTACCTACATTCCATTTCCGGTGGAGCTGACGTCACTTAACAATCCGACTTCGTAGAGCTCACGGTTCTGCGCTCGCTCGTCGTTCGTCGCTCGTCGCCGTAGAGTACATTTTAAAACCCACTTGCTTGATTGTATTTCTTCCTGGAACACGACGCCTTCCATCGGTGTTACTTCCTGCACCGTGCATTTCCCTGTAAACCCGGCACTCGTCAACGAGTGAACGCAGGCGGCGATCGCGGCGAACGCGCGCCGAAGTTGCTCCTTTTCACCATTTTTCAACGCTTTTGTTAAATTATCTTGACGGCAAATGTCGCGTTATCGGTGACTTTTGCATATGACACCGTCAATAAAATGCGTGACGTCAAAGCGTGCGATTTTTTATGTAAGAAAAAAGGAGCAAGTTCAGGCCGAGTGGCCATAAAGTTTTTTGCAACGCTTCTTGCGATCGTTACGAAATCGATGCCCGATGATTGCACTCTTTCTCAATAATTATTTCATTAAATTTTTTTCGCGAACGGAGAGCATACATCGCGCCAATGTATGAGAAAGTCGAAATCGTCGTCGTCGTCTCCGCTCGTCGCCGAAGCCAATTCGAGTTTCTCAATTTTACTTTCATCGATGGTCCAAGCTCGATCGTTCTTGCAAAGATCGAGAGGCGAACTCGTCGCCGTTTCACCGTGGCTCGGGCAACGCAACCGAGAAAACGTCCTCGGCGACTGACGGGATATATATTTTTTCTGCATTTTCCTTCCTTTTTTCTCTCCACTTTGCACCACGTATTGCGTAGTCGAGGCGAACCAATAGTCGTAACCGAGGCAGGCAAGGCCTTGAACAGCCGGGACCCACGCGTAGTTCTCTAGGTGTGTTGCTGCCGCTGGCATGTATATAGGTATTCGTGCTGCTGGGCAAAAGACAGATAAATAACTCAGGTATGGCGTTGGCTAAGTAAACGAGCCTACGCATTCGCTCGTGTACCTGTACACCTGCGCGCTAAAGAGAGACGGAGAGAAAAAGAACCTGCATGTGTGTTTCCCCCCCGACGTTACACACCTCTTCTTTCTCGAGAGCGCGAAGCGTCTGTGTCGATACACCGATGAGTCTCCGCGTTTACACACACGCGCAGCCGCGTTACCTTCGCCGGCATAAATACGCACAAAATTTTTATCACATTTTTTAATCTCATCGGCAACTGGATCTTTCGCTTTTTTTTCCTCTTTTCTCGATTCGTGCTTTACGACGTATTTTTATGACGAAATTACATACGCGCGATTTACGGGGTCGTCTCGTGTCGTAGGAAGAACAAAAAATGTGGAACACGAATGCGCTTCTCTGTTGACAGAAGCGCGTTAAACACATTATTCTCGGATGCGTATGTTTGTATAATGCATTGGAGAAGTCGGTACCTGCCGAGTTTACACCGGCGTACACATTTATCGGCTCTATTAACGATAAAGTAAGCATTGAACGATGAATGGATGTACAAATCGAATAGAAAATCTCAGCCTCTTGTTGCCGGAGTGCGATTAGCAAAGGCGGTCAAGCTTTTAGCTCGGGCATTCGACGTACTGTTATTCACGTTTTGCAAGCATTTTTGTCACCGATTCCTATTTCCACATCGACGCCAAACAATGAAGACGTGTTGAAAAATGAAAAAGTTGCTTTACGCTTCGCGAAGAATCATCTCGTTAGGGCTTATACGCGACGTGTATTTTTAGTGGCGATATTGAATTGACATAATAGCGTTAGCACCCACTTAGGGAGATTCGGCACTTGCCGTGTATCGAAGCAATGATCGCAGTATGTAGTAGATACGGATGGACCGAGAGACAAACGGGCGCACGCCTCCTTACTCACTTATAAAGTTAATTGAGGGCAAACGTCCACTAAGTACTACTATCTGGACCGAAAACATCTGAGCAGCAGCTCACGATTGTCAATACTCGAGCTGTTCCTCATTTTCCTGATAATTTTTCACCGGGAACGCTTTTATCATCGATTACTCGTTTCCTCGACGAAATATTTCCTGATCAAACATTTCAATTTTCAAGGAGATGACAAAGTTAAGATTTGTCTCGAAACGTCGCATTGAATTCCGATAGAATATAATCAAAGAAAAGAAAAAATATAATCATATCAACTCATTAATTTTAAATCCACCATAAACATTGTTGTTTACTGTGATTGTTGAAAGATTGAACGACCTGGAGAAAGAAATTTCGAGATAAACCAAAAATACATATTTATAAACCGTTTTTGCATACTTTTATTTACTATGAAGTAATTCAATGATTCGAACAGTAAAATATGCATGAAATTAAAGGAAAAAGGTTTGCAAAATATGCGCCGTTTTCCCTGCAATTTCCCTGACTCGCGGGCTTTTCAGTCAAGTGGTCACCCTGTTGACTGAAAAGCAGAAAAAAAGCTGTACTTTTTCCCGTAATTTCCATCCTTTTTATCGCAATCGGAAGAATTGAACTCGACAATCGATTTGATTATGTTAATACGGAGCTGATTTAATGTATTATTCGCAAGGCGCGTAGTTCCCGCGACAAGTCTTTTCGCGCGTTGCCTTTAAACGCTGACAAATTGACGAATAAATGGGAAAGCTCGATAAATTATAGGAATGGCGTGACGAGCTACAAATATTGAATCTAATTATGGTAATGCGCCGGTAATCTATATGCATTGCTGAATAATGAAGACACAGGTGGCACGGAAAGATCCCAGACTGATGCGCGTGTGAGTGACCTAGAGAGAGAGAGACTTAGCGAGAGGGAAACGGAGAGAAAAAGGGACAGACGCGGAACGCAGTATCTGTTTCGTTTCACGAAGCGGCCTCGGCAGCTCAATGAAACAAACGATCCCCCGTAGCAGGCGGCCAAGACTCTGCTACTTCCGTCCCGTGAATTGAAGCCTCGAAATGCATTCATTAGACACACGAGCGTATACACTTTCTCGCGCGTTATGCGGAATTTCAAGTTCACGGGCCGAGTCGTTTCATTACCCGCGCGCCGAGTACGGAATTACTTCGCGAAAGCGATATTGTTCTTTGAAACAAACGATTCGTCGCGCGGGTAAATATATTGATATAGAAAATGTTGCGCGGCGAGTCGCGGAACGAGTTTTTTTTCGCCTCGAAGTGTAATACGTGGTTCAATTTCTTCAGACGAAAAAATCCCCTAAGCCGCAATTATAATTTTTTACAGTCGATGTAATAACTGCCGGCGTTGTACACGTTTTCTCGACTATATCATCAAAACTAAATATTTGTAAAATGTCTCTGAGATAAAGGGAAAGGTGTTCACCTCGTAATGATTGTTACTTAGCGGAATCATAAATAACTCGGTGATTATATTTTGTGCTCTTATTGAGATCTAGCGAGTGAGTCTAATGTATCATTAATGGATGATGGTTTTATGAATGTCTCGCATTCTCCATCGAAGTAACGCGATCGAAGAAATTCCTGAATGACATTCTTATATGTTCGATAAAGACTGGTTTTTATCTTCGCTCTACTCCTGTCTAAATTATATCTGCGCGCACATTGCTCCAGTTACTTGCACGCTCCGTGCGTTACTTTACTTTTCCATGTTCCGTGGATATATTTAGAGCAATTACGCGCGTGTCACGCTCGATGACCGGGTGATTGGGACTTTCAGAATAGCGTGCGAACCTTACGGATTTTACGAGAACTTGAGTGCACCTTACTGCCTTTCGAAATTAACAAATTTGCGTGATTTTAGGGTCGCGGTATTTCCAGGAAATTTGCATCCTCCCCCTCTTATCTCTCTATAACGTCATGTCATTTATAAAATGCCAATTGCTCAGAAAAAACGGTATTTTTTTGAAAAATTTTTAAACATTTGGAAACTGAAGTTGAGAATTATTTGATCGTGGAAAATGATGAAAAAAACTTTTTCTTCTCAAAGTTTCATTGATTGATCCGCGGGGTTTGAAAAAATGACACCATTTTTCATTATTTATAGCTTAATCTAAATTTATTACAAATAAAATATTTGCTATTTCATTTTGTTTCTATCTATAGAATCTGGGGGTTAATAATATTGAAAAAAAAACATGTATTTCTCATATTACATCATTAAAACTATAATTGATAATATCGTGTCACAATATTTGTCGCAACGAAATGCATTCCAATTTTATATAGAAGAAAAAAATTATAAAACCCGGCTAATATAACTAAAATCTGTTTCCCAAAATTCTAGGAATTTCAGATTTTAAAGGACTCGCGATACCTCGGTTGTATAAACCTTTTTCCTCCCCCCCAAACGTTTAAAAAAGTAAAAAAACACGTTTTTTGGTCCACGTTGCACTCTCGATCAGCCCCGAAAAGTAAACATCGCAAGGTTGAATTTCCCTCCCGGAAAAATCCTAGTCTTCGTCGAGACAAAAGTCAAGAAGTTGAAAAGAGACGTAAAAAGTTACCCTAATGCGAGAATGCAAATCGCGGCGGAACATTAACACCGATATTATGCAGCGGGTCCTCGACGACCTTCACCGTCATTAATGTTCCGTACTGTGCATTTAAAAGATGTGCGTGTGCGCGTTAACGTTGCGTGTGTTGGGCGCGTGTCTCGTGCCGCATGCACATTCCGCATGCCGCGAGAGGGCGATAAAACGTATGCAGATTAAAACATTTTATTTGAATGATAATATAACACTTGTTGATGCAAACGCGTTGGCCTAGGTTAGCATAATAAACATTATGTAGATCTCTCCGGCTACGCTATCCACAGCGGCGGCCACGATGAGCGTGTACGTGTGCTCACTTACGAATCATCCGCGATTGTGTGTAAATGTGTGTTATGAGTAGTGAGAGTCAGTAGCCGGGTACATACCTGAGCGAGTCTCTATACGTACAGGCTCCTCTTCTCCCCCCCTTACCCTTCCACTTAATTTCCTTTTCCTTTCCACATTCACGAGACGTCGTTCATTCATTAAAAGCCGAGAGCGCGTGCATTCTCAATTTTATCGATGAGTCGATCGACTCACTTCCCGCATCGCTTATGCAGGCCCTTGCGTTCCTCCCTGATTTCTGCATTCTCGATTTCTTCTTCCGACAGATAGCATTTTTCCGCTCCATTTTTGAATTACTCCGCATTTGTTTCACTCTTCTTCGCGCACGTTTTTATATTGACTTTGGGAATATAATGACGTTGAAAGGCGTAGAATTGACCTTTGTTGATACGAGACGAAATGTCTCATACTTGTTCTTGCAACACGTCGACCGGTCGCTTTTGTAAGGCCATTTTCTAAAGAGCCGCCTGGGAATTTTCGAAACACGTCAAATAAATCTACGCCATCAACGAAACGCAGTTGTTTTACGGCACCTCATGCTCGCTCAATCGTCGTCGCAAAATGTCCGACATCGTAGGTACGAGGCGTAACGCAGGCGCCATTAACGAGCACGGGAATGGCTCTGCGAACGTCGTTAACGATCGCTCCAAGCTTTACTTTTATTTGCACGGCAGAGAACGTTAGGAGAAATAGCGAGCCGCTTGATTTTTTTCCCCTCCGTGCCATTACGGATTCATTTTTTCACCCAATTTCACCGAAATTAATGAACCTATTGGAAACAATTTCTTCGGGAATGGACTTTTGTTTTTTGCGAGCAAGAAATACGAGAAGGCTCGCTAATTCAACAAATAAATTGGAAATAAGGATTTATTTGAATTGAAAAATTGTGGGTCATCTTCTTGTAGTTTTTCCGAAGAAAAAGGAACTATCCTCGATCTTTGCCCTGAAAATCGTGAAAAGAGCTCGTTTCAGAATAGCAGTTTTGACAATGAGATTATCGAGCGGCAACGAAATTATCGCGATTCGAGTTGTCTGGGACGTGACTCGTCTTCCAAGGCCGGCAGCGTGGAATAGTTTGTAGGGCAAATCAGGAACTGCCGCATGTTGTGGCGCGTAGTTTGTTTGTGATAAGAGAGGAACCGCATCATCACTTGAGCGCAAGTGGTCATGATAATGGTAGCTATGACACGCACAGTGCACAATACCAGACGCACTCATCACCGTTGAACGTCAAAAGCGGATGAGTGAGTAGATGGCACTTGTTAAAAACAATGTTGAACTGCAACGTGATTCTGACCCCTCGTTCCCCCTTTGCCACGATTGTACCTTTTGCCTGGTAGCCCTTGTCCCTGGATGCTTGGCCACTTTCTGCTCGACTATGCACATCCCGCCAGAATCACATGTAAATGCAATGCAAATTTTCGTTAGGCAAGATAGAGGTAGAGAAGGGTCTTTCGCGTACAGGTACGTATGTTTATATGTAATGTCAGATGCGATTATGGATACACGAAAATACTTGTTTGTCGTTGGTAAATCTTTTCTTGGCTATTGTATACGACGAGAGAGGCATTTTCCGAGGGGCTATAAAGAAATTACGTGAAATCAACTGAAATCTCGTGCTCAAAGAAACAAAATCACTTTAGAACAGAGAAATATGTTTCTTTTTTCTTTTCGTTGCGTGGAATGATTTTAAATGATTGCAATCATATTTGATCGGGTTCACTTTGGGGAAGAGACTTCTTTTCTACAGGAATCTTATACAGCGCGTGCAAAATAATTGAAGTAATTGTAAATTTATGTATTTCTTGTGTATCATAAATTTTATTGAATAGATGAAAACACAAGTGAAAAAAAAGAAATGAAGCAGATTTTTCGGTTTAGTTTACGTTGACAATAAATAAAACCTGGAAATGCATGAGTGACAGTTGGCGAGTAGCGTAAAAACTCGGAGAAACTTCCTGAAATCCAATTCCAGGGCGGGAGTGTGACATGGTGTAAAAAAGTGAAGAATTAGCGGTTGGACGCGTGCAGCGTTGACGGGGTCCGCATTGTTGTCCGGCCATATTAGCGATAAATACAGCAAGCGTGGTAAGGATAGACGATGGATTCCACTCTCCCTGTTCGTAGGTACGATCCTTTTAGACGGGGAGGACATTTTTCTAGCTTTGATATTTTCAGACAATCTGTCATGTCATAAATAGAATACGGAATGGATTTTGCCGCATTTAAATTCAATCATTCAAATACATTCTCTTTTTTCGTCGTTCATTCTTTTCATTCGAGTTCCCGAAAAACTTATACTCATTTATCTTTTTGCGACAAAGTTTTAAAATTATTACACACAATATTTTGGTGAAAAACACTTTGCAAAATGTCTAAAATATTATTCAGCGATGAAGTTTTTTGAAACAAATCCCAGCATCACAGTAAAATCCGCATACGCTAGCTTTGTGAAGATCATGACAATGTGTTATTGTGAACGATCCATAGTCTTGCAAAGCATAGGTTTTTGTTCACAC